>CAJVPI010000474.1:0-29141 GCA_910592345.1 Paraglomus brasilianum
AGGAACCAAAATTTGGGGTGCTTGCCGATCTATCAAAAACGGAACTCCTGGTGTATCAAAAACGAAACTTTTGCGTCAAAAACAGACTTTATAATCACGGGATTACTCGAACTTTAAAAAAATATAATAAACATGTTTAGTTCTTAATTGCGCCGCTGCAATATTCGGCCAGTGTATTCGAGTTAAAATTTATTGGCATACATTACTATTACTGTAAACATTTCAATTATGAGGGCAGCTATTGCAAGCATTCTCTTTCTTTTCTTTTTCACTTGTCCAGTAGTAGTACCTCTTTCCATTTGCTTTTCTCGCTCACTGTTTCCCCTGGTCCCCATAATCCCTTCATCGATGTTTATGGTCAAGACGACCAAGAACTACTTTGAATAATAGCTGGTTCGCATCGAATAACTGCGCGTGTAAAAATGCATATCATTAACATATAAATTAGGTGTGGCGCTTATCAATATCAGGACCCTGAAATTCGGGTGGCTCGTGTTCCTGGCCCGTATCTAATTTCGAACACTTTTCCACCTCATTATGATGCATCCCATTTCCTCCTATTCGGTACATAAAAATCATGATCCACCTCCTATGAACGTTTGGGTGGTCGTAACAGCACCAGTTAGAATAGACCTGGCTGGAGGTGAGGAGGGTGGGCAACGATAATGTTTAAGTTTGGAGCAAACATCGATCGATCATCAATGCGTATGTTATAGGCTGGTCTGATACTCCCCCAATTGCTTATGAACATGGAGGGAAAGTTGTAAATTTGGCTGTAAAGGTATATTAAATTTGATTAGAAATGTGTTTGTCGCGATAGGAAAGATGACTACTGTAAGCGGATAAGAATAATTGATATACATGTTGTGCTATTCGGTAGATTGACGGCAAGGTTGGTCAATATATCGCAAATCATCTTGAACAGCGCGAAAACGAAAGTGACCATACTAACTCGAGACAAATTCAAAGCGACCTCTATGCACAAAAGCACGACGTATACCAAGGTGACTATTCCGTCTCCGAAAACCCCGATCTATTATCTTCACGTACCGAATTCCTAACTGTCACATTCGCTTGCTTTTCCTCACCTCCTCCAAAAAAAGTCGCAAAATTATCCTGACAACATCGGGGTTGTCTTCCTATAAATCCCAAACAATAACATTTCTTTCTGAAATCCTAACATATTCGGAACCGACAACCCCCTTTGCGCTGCTTAAAGCATGTTTGCTCTGTTCAGAAGTAATTTGTGAAACGGGAGATTTGAACGAACAACTAGAGAAGTTTGGAGGAGGTGTCGAGATTATGGCTAGATCAGATGTGCCGCAAGGAAGTGGTAGGTTCAAGAAGAGAGTAGTTAACTTCATCAAGATAATGTAGTCGAAATGTTTAATGCCTACACGTAATTATCAATAGGTTTAGGAGTGAGCAGCATTCTCGCTGGCACGCTATTAATAGCTCTGGCTGCATTACGCGGCGAAGTATACGATTCCGAAAGTCTAGTCTACGCTGTGTTGAAAGTGGAACAGATGATGACGACCGGTAAGTAAATAAGCCCGTGTCTCAATGTAGAAAGTTAGCAAGTAACTGACACGCTTAGGCTGATCATTTCGTTTTCTCTTTTTCTTGTATCAAAACATAACGACAGGTGGTGGATGGCAAGGTATATATAAGGAATGGCATAAGGATTAAAGTGCAACAATATATGACAATCAATCATTTGCTTAGATCAAGTCGGAGGATTGATCCCTGGAATCAAATATGGTTATTCAGAAGCTAAAGTTCCTTTGACAGTAAGTTCATCCGAATGGTTGCATGTGCTTTTGACATCCTATGCAAAGATAAGAAGCTGACCTCCTTTTTTCACAGGTATCGTGGACCCAAATTCCAATATCGCCGTCATTTTTACAATCATTCGAATCGCGGTCGGTGTTGATATACACAGGGAGAAGTCGCCTAGCGAAGAATTTATTGAATACCGTGATCGAGAGATGGAGAGTCAGAGATGCAGAGTTGGTGAAGGTTTTCGATCAATTGACTAGTGAGGCAGAAAATGTTGTCGAAGGACTGAGAAGTGGTAAGTGTCGGTAATTGTGCAGCCGGATTAATAGTATGTGAAAGAGTCTAAAATGTTTGTTACATTCTCATTACATTTCTCATTCCTCCTAGAATCCCTCACAAAAATCGGCACATATCTCTCATCGTACAATTCCTTCAAACACTTTCTTTCTTCTCCAAATAACGAACCGCCGACTATCCCAGCACTCCTGACGTTCCTTCACCCTCTTAGTCATGGTCTTGCCTTGTGTGGCGCAGGGGGAGGGGGATTTTTATTTGCTTTATTAAAAGAGGGTATCGGAATAGAAGACGTTCAAGAGATCGTTAAGCGAGTTGAGAATGATATTAAAGGGGATGAGTGCATGGAAAATGTCGACATGAACGTAAATAGAGTAGAAATAGATTTTGATGAAGTAATTGCAAAGTGGGAACAATAGGAACGCGTTCCGGATCCGCGGTTCTTTGATATGACATTATTAATCGTTTAGAGTAATTCCTATCAATAGTAGAATTGTTTACATGCCGAAGGTCGCAATGAAACAAATTGACTTTTTTTAACCGCACATATAAAGGGATTCATCATAGCGATTTATATAGTAATTATTGCACTACTCGTCGGACCAAACTTCACAGATATTAATAAGCAATTTGTGAATGTTGGATCGTGAGAGTATTATGCATGTTTTAGTATGTGTTGGAATGACACCTGGATAAACTCTCATCCAAATTCAGAATGATCTACAAATCATCACGTAACAATTATCCGCGTTGTCATCATGGCTCGCGTTGTAACCTCGACATAACCATATTCCACAGCAATGAGAAAACGATTGAGAAAAAGTTATCAAACTTGAAGCGATTGATTACGCAAATGTATAGGAAACAGAGCAACCGCACGAATGTTCGGTGTCACACACAAATAGCCCGATATTAAAAACCATCATATCCGCTAGCGGAGAATGCTTTAAAGGAATGGATCGTTGATTTACGCAATAGAAGATTAGGAGTCACACCAAATCTAAGATGATGGAATTGCTCCCAGCGAACAACGCCGGAATGCTGCCCAAGAAGTTAAAGCATCTGGACAGAAATTACCCCAAGATGTACAGCAAAAAGTTATTCGTAGTTGTATTATCAACCTCGATGAAACGCCTATCTTTTTCGACATGGTAGGAACGATGACTGTTGATTATAGAGGAGCAAAAACAGAACAACAGGCAACGATTTTTTCGCACGAAACTTCCTCCTGTGTTCATATTTAAGGGTAGAAGACTACCGAAGGGAGATTACCCATTAGACGTAAGAATGAGGATGGGTGGATGTGACGGAAGAATTAATGATGGATTGGTTGGGAACAAAATGGTATAGAATGTGGTCCCTCGTTTAGAGGACATCTAGCCCAATCTGTAAAAGTAAATGTGAAGAACAAAATCTTGTGTTAGCCGTTATTCCAGGTGGGCTTTATTTCATTAGTTCAACCACCGTTTAAATAGACATCTCAGAATTTTATATTCTGTCAGGGCTTCATAAAGTTGTCGAACAATATACACCAGTGATGGCAGTGCCGAAAACTTGAAAGAACTCGAGCTTCCTGTTTCGGAGGCTGACTTTGATAATGCTTTCCCGAATATGTTAACGAAGCGGTTCTTGGATAAAAAACATATTAAGATGGACGTGTAGGTAGGGCGGACGACATTCACAAAGAGTTAGAGTCATTGCTGAAGGGACTAAAGCGCTATCCAACCGTACTATTTACCGCTGGATTGAAGCATTCGAAGCCGGACAATCAAGCATCGAATAAAGAGAACTATCCTAATAGCAACGTAGCCCTACTCCGGCTATCATATGCAGAACCAGTTCGGATACTGTCGAATTGTCTCCCTTGATCTCGCGTACTATTTATTAGCTACTGCAAACATATGGTATAATAATCTCAATGGTAAAGAAGACAACTTAACATGAGAGGAAGACACTGGAGCGGGGGATGAACCAGCTATAGTTTTACTAGAGGAAGAATGGAATAAAGTAATATAAAATATAGAATATGCTTTGTATCAAAATTCCTATCGTATTAAGCAAACAATGGTAGAATATACGCCGCGTCACTCCCCGGAGTGTTTCTTCTTCTTGTTTAGATAACCTTACATTCTTACAAAATAAACTATATTTGCACACAAAGTCGAATTAATTGATTCGTCCGAGTAGCCTTCTCTGAGCTTAAGAAGAATAAATCTTTAAGATCGCCGTTCATATTCAGGGATTCCCTTAATTGGTAATCATAGAAAAACAAAGACCCTTTACTCGACCCGACAAGCTTAATAATGGAGTCCGCAATAGACTCTGTTCTCGAAGGGTTGTAAGTGGTGTTTGATAGTTAGTCCCAACTAGTCTGTGTGACTTTTGTCTTTCTGAAGGAGCCTAAACTGAGGTTGCTCTTATAGATCGAAAGCAGAAAACGTTAAAGGTGTCTTAGTTGCTGACGGAAACGGTCTTTGCATCGGAGGTATGTCTTGGCAACGTAATTTCAAACGTCGACCCGATCTTTAGTGATACTTTGACACTGTATGTTTGCAATATAGCAAGAGGAATAGCAAACCCAAACTTAGCTGGGTATGTTGTAGCCGTCGCTGAACAGGCTAAAGACCTTGCCGATGCGTCGTCTGAACTGCCGGTTGTTAAGATAGAATCCGAAACTGCGTAAGTATGCATACGCGATTCCATTACTGATGGATTGGAAGTTGAGCATATATCCAACTAATGACCATATTTAAACAATAAAGCACAATAATGATCAAAGGAAACGACAAGTATATTATTGCAATATTTAAGTGACAATTCTGATAACCGTCTCGAGCACTTGTAAACTATATTTAATATTGAGATAAATGAATACCGCATCACGAAATACTCGGTAGGACATCTTGGTACTTTGGAATTATGGGACGTTCTGGGGTGGGGCAAGCGTAGGTACGATATTATGGCGTGAAGCATTCGCGTCGATAAAATGAAACATTTAAGTTATAAGTAATAAATATGGGTTATCCAAACCGTTTGTTCATTTGATTACCATCTGTTGGCAATCAACGAAGCACCATGCGTTTCAGAACTAACAGGCTAATTTCGGAATATCATTCAAGAGTATTAGATACTTTAACAGTGCAACTATTTTCAATAATTGAGCAATGGTGGAAATGGTCTTCCTGTATGATTGCTTCCGTTGGATATACATACGGAGTTGAATGGGGGAACTGTGTTGATTTTTGGCAATAGTCTTTCTCTTTTAAGATCGCGCTATCTTCCAAGACAATTTTATTGTTTGTAAGAAGAGTAAAGGGATGTCCGTTCAAGTCTGCTTGTAATTTTAAATCCTTGTTTCCTTTCATATTGTTATGTAGTCCTCCAAATCCCGAGTTTGCTAACAATAACTTTCATCTTATTTTAAATAGTTGAGAATTTCTTCCTAGAATTCTTAATGAAAATGAATCCTTCAAAGGATGAGTTTCAGTCTGCTTGGGTTTGCAATATCGACTTCTATGACATTCTTAATGCTTCTATGCTTAAGAATAATATCAGAAATCTCAGAGTCTGACCAATTCATTCTATAAATTTTAAAACAATGCTAATATGGGGAATGCTGCAACAACACATTTTATTCTTTTATCCTTGTCTTGAGACGATAGCTATTTGTTTCGAGTCCGTATTTGTCATCGTCAAAAGCGATAGCTATAGCTGATGAGCCTAATTACCCAATTTCAAACAACCCGACTTTTGTGAGCATGATTTTTGGTTTTCTTTTCTCTACCAAGCGATGTACTCGGATCCAAAGGCAATTTATCGACTCTGGTACATTTTCACATTTTCGACACGTATATAACTGTTAACAATCACGTGCAATCCTCCTTCACCAGGATGTTTCAAAATGAGGACATAGTCACATATTACAAGAAAACATGTATTGATACTCTTAAATAGTCGCGCGAACTTGGGTTTGCTTGCAACGCATGTCTTTATGATTCGCTAAAAAGTGAATAGTTATTTTATGTTGGTTTATTATCTAATCTATTTTTCCCTATCTGGCCCAATCGCGTGTTAGAGATTAAAACAACGGAATTTTAGAGAATCAAATATCTTTCCGAAGGCTTACTGATAGGGTTAGGATCCCTCTTGGGTAATATATTCATTAATGTAATTATTATTATCTGACTACATATCAGGTAATCAATAATAATAAAGCAGGTAGTAAAGTTCAATGCATTTTTTCTAATCAGACCTTCGACGAGTGTGTTTAAAAGTTTGTTAATTTGTCGACATGCATTCTAAGCCATTCAACACACAATCAGGTTATGATGTATCAAATTTTGTAAAGTTGAAATTTATGCTGGTTTCTATATATACTGACTATTTGCCTTCATTCTTGTTAAATATATATTCTCTGAGAAAGGTAGAACTCAGTTTTAGATTCTTTAAGTCTTCGTCCTTCAGCGTAGTGCTTGTTGATGAGATCACCTCAATGACAGCAAATTCAAGTGGAGGAAGTGCATTGAGAGCGCGCTCTTTGTTGACTATTATAATAGAGGAACATTTATTGTATTGTAAGATAATGTGACGCGATGATAACACGCTAATAATACATATATCCGAATTACACATACTTAAATTAGCTCCCTCTAGTGTCTCTTTAGACACTACCAATGCTTCTATTTCTGGATCCGTAGCTGTTGGGCCATAGATGTCATATATTGGAACCACCTGTATAAGGTACAATTATATTACGTATTGCGATATTATATGATATATTATACATACGGGATGGTCAATTGGCCGTCCAGAATTAGTCTGTATCTTACCTCATATGTAAGCCCTCTTTTTATTTTATTTAGGAACTTTTGTACGTTTTCGATCCGCGTATCAAGTGACTCCATGACTTCCCTGTATTTCTTGTTAGTTAGCATATTCTCTCCTGAGACCGATAAAACCAACATTAGATAAAACGTTTGATAACGTCGACGATCTACTCAGCTGTGCTCACCCGTTACTCCACATATGAGTTTCTTCTTTGTAATCCATACGCTCATGGTCAATAATATTTTATGTCCCGAATGCAAGTGATCAAATGTCCCGCCGACTGCTACAACGTTATACGTTTTGGTAGCAACGCTTCTTTGATCAATATTTATCACTTGCGTGTGTACAGGTGAACAAGCGATTAAATGGATTGGAATTTCAGGAAGGAATGACTGTTTTCGACGCATGTTAATGTTTAATAGATAGTTCTGATCTAGTGTGTAAAACTAGCGTTATACGCAACAATAAAGTCAAGGATATCGAATTGACTCTGCAGAGATGACAGCGAGACAGCTTACCCTCCATGTGCCCAAATAACACTTCGTATGTATCGTCAATTCCGACATCATATCCACACCATCCGCCAAATACGATATTTAGATCAAATAATGTTTTGTCAATTTCATTGCAGTATTTAGCTGCCTCTACATACAACGTCGACAACAAGTCATGTATTGGTGTCCATGTATTTCGATATTCGTCAATATCTAGAATATCTATCACAAGAGTAAGGGAATCTGTTGTCTGCTGGATAGCGGTTTTGATTAGACAAAGATGCTGATATGTTATTGATGCCAACGATGTCAGCGAGAAATATAATAATGCGGAGGAATGGGATTTATTAATCATTCTGATAAATCAACAAGACTAATGACAATTTATTGACCTGATAACTGTATTAATATATACGAAATATTAATATGCTTACTCTAATTGTATGTGACACAGAACCGCTTCTATACAAGCTAGTTTTTGGAATGAGTGGCACTCGGTTAGGTAGAACGAGCAATGATGTGATATGCAACTATCAATTGAGGGAAGACAGGTCCACATGTCAGATATACCGTAGGGCGTTGTTATAAGAGGAAATCTATTGGGACAACCTAAAGTTCCCGTTTGTACATATTTTAGAGCGCATTAGTATTGGCTGACGAAATACAGTTTTTTGACATTTGGTTGCAAGTCTGCCAGGATAAAGTCTTTCCGCGAAGAAAATAATATATGCTTGCGGTGAAATATAACGATGCTGTGACTGCTATTTACATAATCTATCGCAAACTGCCGATACCGCCACTTCATCGCACCACATCCTGCATTAAGTACAGTACATATTAATATGGGCAACAGAGATGTCTGGGATAAAAAAGGGGTTTCATACGGTTTACTAATTGATCAGCAATACTAATAGCATAGCTAGTACTATTCAAAGGTAGAATGTAGCTCTAATAACCCTCTTTCTTTATTGAACCTCTGTAATAGCACCTCTGATTTGCGTTAAAATTTTGTATACTCGAATCTGATTGGGTTCGATAATCTTGGAGAATTCCTGTTACTAGGAACTGGAAACTAGAGCAGAGACTTGCTTTATCTATTCGATTCTCTTGCCAACGAATTCACAAAAGTCATTATTATTGGAGCATGGCTGTTTGACCACTCTGAACGGGAAATTGAAGCCAAAACTAGCTATGCCACAATACCGAATACATGACACAATAAATAGAAAGATATTGTGAGACTGGTGGTGGAACATCCCGTCCACGTAGTGGATTTGATAGGGACAAGTGACATTTTGTAAGGATTGTTCAGTCCAATCGTCAACAATCTGCAAACAATGACTTTGTCCAGTCATCTGGAATTGTTCAACAGTTAGAAGAGCTTTGTATGAAGCAGGTTATCATAGTGTAAATAGCCGTTTGGTTATTATTTGATTGGTCGCACTAGAGTGATGAATTCGAATGGTGATATAAAAATTCATTATACATAGTCAACCTCGTTAATCCGAATTCCTCGTTAATCCAAAGAAATATTCTGGTCCCGATTTATTAATAAGACATTTACCTCGTTTATCCGAATTTTTATAATAAATCTCTGTAATCCGCAATCCGAAGGCAGTTGTGAAAAACTTTTGTCATATAAAAATTCCTCGTTAACCCGAAAAATCTCATCAACTTATAAAGCTTAACTCTCTCTCTGAATTTATTTTTCCATAATGAACCGTAAGCCAAAAGACAAAAGAAAGAATTGAAGATTGCCGAGATAGATAATCATTTACTTGGAAAAACTGAGAGAATACCGATTGATGAAGACGCTATAGAAATTGTCACAGGCATTGAAACACCAGAGCCGTGTGAAGAATACGAGGATGAAAGCCCAGTTTCGCTTGCATTAGCCAATGAAAGCATCGACAACAAAATTCGACATCAATCACCGTCTTGTAGTCGATCTTAGAGAATGACTAAAGTACTTGAAATACAAAGTAAGCGACAATTACATCTCGACAGTTTTTTCGCACCTCAAAGTGAGACGACATAATCAGATATTAGCAGTAGAACCATTTTGTGTACGTTGTGATAATAATAACTAAACAATAATAAAGACTTAAGTTGTAAACCGAATAATTATTGAATCCAATAGCAAATTCGGATTATTGAGAACAAACCTCGTTAATCCGAAGATGCCGTTAATCCGAACTTACCCGTCCGTTGACTTCGGATTAACGAGGTTGACTATGTATAAACGACCTTTCCCCCAGGCGGAAAAAGCAAGTTGTTACTGCTGAAGATAAAACGTGGAACTACTTCCCTGGGTGGCTTCATCTCTTGTAATAATAAAATATTAATATACGTTATTTATTATTGGAAATGTTATTGTATTGTATTATTTTGTTCTCTCCGATACTTTGATGTAAGAATTCCCTAGTGACTAATACGGCATGTTACGGATAATTATTTTGTTATAAATCATGCGATTAATAAGCAGGGCATGAGAAGTATTCGGCTATTATATTATTCTCTGAATCGACACTTTGCATATAAGTTCTTCGCGATTTAGACATACATGTAAATCTGATGACCTTAATTCCATTGGGATGAGCTTGAATGACGTATCAGACAACGATCCACCACCAACATCTGAATGGAAGAAATCCCGAACTAGAACACCATATTTCAAAATCTAATTTTAAGCATGAAACGTAGAGTAAACGCAGTTAGACGTGCTGAAGTCATGCAAATAAATTTTTTGTTATATTTTGCTTCATAACTGCGCTTGAATACTATTCTGCTTGCTGCATTTTTACATATAATTTTAACTAAGCAAGATAACAGTGTGAAATTTTTTGTATTTGATTAAGACTTTCAAATGCTTTCAAATGAATATCAATTTGTATGGTGTCGTAACATACTGTACCTTTTTTTGTTATTGTGCTTTTTTAAACGTTTGGGTTGCGAAACATAATTTGTCGATTTTCGGTTAGATAAATTCAGGCAAGCAAACTTGAAATCTTACATATTAACGTGCAATAAAATTTTGCAGGAATGTAGGTCAGAACAAGCGCAAATAATGGATGTTTGCTATAGTAATAGCGTTATGCGCGATCGAAAAAAAATTTAAGGGATGGTCGGAAACTTTTGAGTAGGCAGACAACAGTCGATCAAAAGTTCATGGCATACCTATTCCTAGAAAGAGAAAGATTGTTGATGATGTTGGTCCTGTATGTGATGAAGTACTATATATTTCCTATATATCATTATTTGCTGGTTTATCGCAATCCAGTTTAAGCCAGATTCATCAGAATCAACAACAGCTTTGAAATTGGGTTTATAATGGCTCCACTGAATATAAAAAAGCCTTACTGTTCTTGGAGATAGGCTGCAATTGTAAAATAATTCAGAGAGAAAATTTTGCTGAATTACGCGAGGTAGATATTTTTTTAATGCCCAGCTAAAAGCAATAATTGGCCGGCCAGTTAAAAAGAAAACGCGTAATAATAAAAAAAAAACTTTTTATTATTGCGATTGCAATACGCTACTTTGTCAGAAAACGTATCTCAATATGTCGGACTTACTTCGAAAATGCCAGAAATTGCCTAGCAACTAATGGTATAATATCGCGCGTTTATAGTGAAAATGCCGCGATGGAAAACCAAATACCGTTGCTACTGTCGTGAAGAATTTTCTCGAAACCTATGCTAAAATTCATGGACTACCAAGTCCTGGTAGAAATGTCAACCGCATTGCTCAATCTTGCCAGCCGAAACTAGTTACAAATCAGTCTATCGTGATTTTATTGCAGGTCTCGAAAACGATAGCACGTTGAAATTGTTAAAATATGATGCATTCCGCAAGTTATGACACCAATTAGCGAATTATGAGTCAAGAACCGATTTATGTGATACGTGTCAACATTTCGGAATGGCTTACAGTATAATGCTCTCAAGAAAAAAAAGAAAGGCTTAACTGAAAA
This sequence comes from Paraglomus brasilianum, assembly GCA_910592345.1. Lineage (NCBI taxonomy): Eukaryota > Fungi > Glomeromycota > Glomeromycetes > Paraglomerales > Paraglomeraceae > Paraglomus > Paraglomus brasilianum. Next base: position 11,365 of record CAJVPI010000474.1, read on the forward strand.
AAATACAAAAACATTTGATTAAGACTAAATTAGAGAAACTATTACAAAATTAGTAGACGATAATTATTGATGGGAGATAAAGTTGATTATTGTAGCATTGACGCGACAAAGATTTAAGTGATGGTTGGTAGTATTAATAAAAAAACGCGAAAATTGAACTTCCGTCTTCATGACATCTTGAATTATTATTCGAACGAAAACACAATCCTTTTACTTTATGCTTTAAGCTTATCGACACGAAATTGTCTTGTTCTTGCATAGAGGTACAGCGGACCGAATTGTCCTATGTGAACGGCGAAATGCGAAATAATCATTTTCTTTTACTGTGTTCGATTTATTTAGATCATTTCGCAACTCTAAGTCCAAATTATTATTTTTATTGGATTATTTATTACTGCACCAGTTAGAAATTAGTTACAAAAACGACCTTTGTTCCAAGCTGAAAGTCCAGCTTTGCTCAGTAGTTTCATACTTGAAGAATTCATGCTCACAAAAATGAGTTTCTAATTCTTGTTCCGAAATAAATATCTAATTACCGATGAAATGAAACCCAACCGTTTGGGGTATGATCGTAATCCTATATACAATGAACGCCTAAACAATTTAATTATCGCAATTATGATCGCGCGATTATTCTTAAATTAGCTGTTTCAGAGATAGAGAACTACTCATTTATTAGAAATGTTTATAATAATAAAGGAATCGAAAGTAATTGAACACACACGCACACGCGCTCAAAATTTCAAGATTATTGGAAATGCTTTCGAGAGTCTAACTTATATCGAGACGGACGATTTCTTTCTTGTCAATACTAGGTCCTTGACTTGCTTTCGATTTTAAGTATTGGATAGATGGGACTGCAAAACACAACTTTGTCTTCTCATAAAGCTGTGAAAAGGTTACGGATGATTAGTTGAATATTCTTTGAAAATGGTATGAGATAGGTTTTTTTTGGCAGATGATCCTGCTAATTACGAGGCTGCTTGCTTGTAAGAAAATGAAGACTTGCACACATTTCAGACTTGTTAATGACATCAAATGGGAGTATTGTTATATTAGAAGACGATAACCCTAGCCCATCCTTATAACGATGAATTTTAAGTTTCATGAATTATTTCAACTGGAAACTGGTTGTTTGTAATGTCGCATGCCAATAATTTATACTATAATGTTGGGAGTACACAATATGCTGAAATTGAGTGTTTACATAAATATTGTTCTTACCGGTTGACAAAGTTGTGTGACATTTAGTGACATCCTCAACGGCTATATAATGCCATTGTAGTTCTATAACTTATTCAATTATCTATTATAATTACTGCATTTTGGGCATATCCCTAAAGACCCGCTGTATGATTTATGACACGCAAGGTTTGCGCTATGGCCGCAATTATGCCTAACCGGCACAGGCGTTCGGCAGGTGTCTGTGCACTGCGAATCACAAGCTGATTGGCACTACAGGTCGTTAAGTTTGAATTTTAATATAAATTTCAGTCTTTATGAACTGATTAAGTTACATACCTGGTGGCCACATTTCAGCAACTTTTCGCATTGTTCTCTACATATATATTGATAACGTTCGGCGCAAGGGATTGGTTTGTTGTGTCCACATGGTGGCTTTATGTTAACTGGACTCTTGCATGGCCCACAGGGATCTCTGCATTCTTTATTGCAGGGATGTCCACAAGGCAGAATGCGTATGCACGTCTCCTATATGATCAATGAGACGAAATGTTGTTAATATCGAAATTATTAATAAACTATTTTGATACTAGTATCTTACCCAGCATGGAACCATCTCATGAGAATATGTATGGCAATCTCGCGGACAAGGCTGTCAAATAAACGAATGTCAGAGGATAAACATAATAACGAATTTTCATATGCAAAAGTCTACTCACGTGCCCGCACTCCATGAGCTTCCCACACTTTTGATTGCATCCACCTTCAGCCGGGAAATCAGAGTTCCAGGCAATTGTAGTTTTAACGTATATTGGTGGATCGTCGTTGGGTCTTGAATGTTGTTTGCACCACAATTCTAGCGTCTCACTATAAGAATCATTGCGATTCAATATCCTCATTATGCTTCTCCAAAGGTCCGAATAATCGACCAGTTTCTTCGCATTGCCGAATATATATAGGCCATGCCTTGCACGCGATAGGGCAACGCATACTATTCCAATGTATTTACATTAGCTATATTCACAGTACCTAACTACAAATCTTTCTAAAAATACGTACTTCTGTTGCTCACGTTCAAGAATCCGATGCCCTTGGACTCGCTGCTTCGGACCAATGACAGAATAATAATATCATTTTCTTCCCCTTGAAAACCATCTACGGAAGATACTTGGATATTCTTTATTTCCTCGAGCGAAGTAGAGCTCTCTTCTTTCAATAATCGCTCTATTCTCTTTCTCTGTGCCGTGTACATACTCAGAATTGTGCTAATAAAAGACAAAATAAGTTGTCAAGTCTAGCACAGAAAATAAACAAGTGAAATGACGCGTGCATCTTACATTCTTTTAATATCATATCCGACTTTCACTAGGTAGGCCGCGAACCTTGCACACATGGATGCCTCAAAATCGTTAATCTTGCTCATGCCATCCCTCGAACTACTTTCGTCGTTTTGATGGTCAAAGAATAAGAGATTCTTCATTACACCCTCAACGTTAGGATAGTTTTTGACTTCTTCGGCGTCCATAATGGCACCATGACCGTCTTTGTCATAAATGGGCGTCAACAGCCTGCGTATCTCTGGTCGCATCCTTCGCTGCTCAGTGAGTCTTGTGAATGGCATAAAACGAATCAGACGTTCAAATAGTGACAAGTCCAGGCCCTATATAGAACGTTTTAAAATACAATTTTGTTGGCCTAAGTATAGTGAAATATTATATAAATGCTGTTTGAGCACAAAAGTCATGGCAAACAAATTCTTACATGTATTTGGGCCAACTCATGTACGGCTAAACGCGGACGCAGCTGTTCATGATCACTAAAGAACAGAATCTCTCAGTTATCAAATCAATCTTAGAGTCGCGAAAAATAAAATGTACTAGTCCATACCCAATCAATATCAAATGTTCTGTCGAAGGAGTAAGAGCAGTAACAATGTGTGCTTCTAATGCTTCTGCTGCTTCCTCTATAACAATGATCTTTGATTTCAAATGTATTAAAAGGTCGTGATATTTTGCCTAGCAATAAGAAATCACACAAGTTACATTGACATTAGAACACTGCAAAAATTGGAGGCGTAATACATCAGTAGACCAACTACTTACCGCCGCTGTGGTGGTCATACCAACTACTTTGGCCGTCTGCAACATAGCTAAATCTTCCCTGATTCTTTGATACTTCAGCTTTGCACAAATCTTTGTGTATTCAAGATTAAGTTTGTGTAACTCGTCCTGTCTCTCCTGTAAAAGCTCCCGCCTCCATGAATTATGTATAGCCGCGCGAACGTGTACCGGTATCTCCCACAAATCTTCACATTCCATATACTTTTGTATTTCATATTCACTGACGTATGTGCTAGAAGATACGCACTCGTTGCTTCTGAGTACTATGTGCTCGCCTTTAGTCAGTAAGCCACCCTCGTTAGCTTGGAATTCTGCAACAATCTCGTCAATTTCTTCCTCGTCCACTTCCGTAATGTCATCCTTATCTTCACCAGTAACATACAAGGCGGCCATTTCAGTTTCAATCTTATTATGTGCAGATGCCGTCGTTTCCAGCGCTTGTTCGAGCCATTCACGCAGATAATCCTTCTCGCCCTTATCGTAACGGCTACTTGACGTTACCCAGTCATCCTCTTCTAGGCTTGCTAGCTGTTTATCGCTTAACAACCCGTGTTCTTTTACGTAGCTAATTGGGAGGCAGGGCTTTGTAATGTCTTCACAAAGGTTTTGGATTTTATTTACCAATTGGTTGCGGTCTCGAATTAGGCGATTAAATTCTGGGTTACGAAGCCTTTCTCTTTCGTCCCGTTTAACGTTGTACAATGTTTTAGGTAAGATTTTTTCGCTTTTTGAGCGAGATCCTAGTCGAATAATCTTATCCTCAAAGTTCATAATTTCTAATAGTGAAACAACCAACGTTAAACAAAGTCATACAAAAATAAGCCTATTATAAATTACTCACCTTCTAAGAACTGGTCTAAGGCATGGTTAGTCTGGCATGAAATTATAATCGGTCCTCCTACGTTTTCCAAAAGAATTCGTACAGCTGCAAGTCCAACATACTATAAAAAATTCAAACAAATTAAATAATCGGGACTACCAGGAAGACTACAAAAACTTCCAAATTACCGTTTTCCCTGTTCCAGGAGGCCCCTGAACCAAAGATAACTGTTTAGTCAGCATTCTCTGCAAAGCCTCGTATTGTGACGAGTGAAGTGTGCTTCCAAAGTCTTGAATGGATGGCCATTCCTTGTTTACATCAATCTGATAAACAATCAAATGCATGTCAGTTTTTCTTTTCCATAATCTGGCACATTTCTAATATGTCGAGAACTTACTCTGCTGTATCCTAAAATTTCCTTCATATCCTCGAATGGTTTTGCGACTCCCAAGTCATACAATCCCACATGTTTTTCCAGATATCCCGGCCTGTCAATATTGTCATCCAAGTCAATAAGTTGCGGCTTAAATGGCATCGTATCCGGATCCAGCTCCTGCAGAACCGTGAGAACATGTCGATACGCTGTGATAAAGAGCACTCTCAATGAGTATCTTGAGCGGAAGGTCTGTATTGCCATTCAAATTTACATTACCTTCAAAGTACGTAGAAGTAGCCTCCACCTGCAAACGTAATAAATTTTTTTTTTTATTTATTAAGATACTTTTCATCCAACAAATATGATAACACCAACCATTATATAATCCTCAGTCCAAAAGAATTCAGTGTCTTCTTCACGAAAAAGAATATCAATTTGTAAATCGAATTTATCTGCTAACAATTCGTCAGCCCGACTTATAACCACGCCAAACTTCATAGTGTCAAAGTTATCCTTGGTAAGGACAACAAACGTTCCTGGTATCAGGCGCTTACTCTGTTTCCTGCCGGATTATAATATAGAGTACATGAAGAATTGCGTCTGTGTAGTAAGCATTCGTCAATAAAAACGGGCTTTACCATCTTACTGCAACGCCGTGCGGTAGTCGAAATCCCACTCGTAGCACAATCCCCGCGAGCGCACAGGTCACTCCAACAAGATGTACCTAAGAGAATGCAATCCATTTTTGGTAAATGCAGTTTCTTTCAGTAATAAACCCAATACATACTTTTTCATATATCCTCATATCCGTGTCATCGATTCTGTACTTTCCCGACCGGTACATTCTTATGCCTTCCCTGAGTGGCCTAACACAGTCTTCTTTTAATAGTTTAAAATGCGTAACGAGATAACTCTCCACGTTTTCATAGGGTAAATCAGCATCATTATACGGAAGATCTTCAGGCGTTTCTCCAAGAAGGTCCTCTTTCGTTGGCATGACCGAAACTTTACGAAATCCTTCTTTCTTCGGCTTTACAATTTCTTCCAAGTCGGGTAAACGAATTCTTCTTGGTCTTTCACTTCCCTCAGCACTCATGTTACCGCCGCGACCTCGCCCGCCCCGACCTCTTCCACGACCTCTTCCGCGCCTGTCTCTCGAAGGCTGCTTGAGCCATTCTGGTTCATCTCTCGATGACTGTTCGAACCATTCAGGTTCATCTCTTGAAAGCCGTTTAAACCATTCAGGTTCATCGTCCGTTTGTCCTCCCGTTCGAACTGAGGACCGTGCTGGTTCAACCGGATATTCGTTTGGACGGTATGGATTATTCCATGCGCCAGCGGGGGAGGCTTGCCTGTTATTACTTGTTGTCCATTTGTTAGTCGCATCATTCCATGCACCAGCGGGAGAGGCTTGCATCTTGTTATTGCTTGCCCATTCGTTACTCGTAGAATTGGGAGTGGGCCATTTGTCAGCCGTAGCATGGGAAGTGGGCCATTCGTCAGTCATAGCATGGTCAGTGCCCCATGTGTCCCTTTGTCGTGGCTGTTCGTTATCATTTGTTCGCATGAAAGTCGAGCCTGTACGGCTCTGCGATTCCTGAAAGGGTTCCCGATAATGATCTGGTCTCGGGCCTTTCTTCTTGCGTGTCATTCTGTTCGTGAGAATAAGGGTTTAGAGCGTTAGGAAATGCTGAAATAGATTATATAAAGACGAGAGATCGATTAGTCTATATATAGACAACAATGGTCTAGGAAATTTTTTTTTTTCAACCGATGGCATGAAATCATGTGACAATAATCTAATGCAATCTTTCCCGATAAACCTCAAAAATTTTCTAGCCAAAGAATAATGCTACGAGGCTCGCGAATAGCTTCCCGTTGCGTCACTGGACCCTTGCCAGGGTCCTCAGCTGTGTCTTTGCCTATAAAAGGTGTCTACATACGAACGTATAAGGTACATAAGACTTTTCTTGTCCATGAACTTTTATTGCGTGTCCGACAGAAAATGTCCGCTGATTCAAAATAGCATATCATCAATGATTTTGAATAAACAGACATCATTGAATGTGAAAAATTCAAAAGCTTCCAAGGAAGCCACTAAACAATCCTCAGGAGAACCTTCCAAGAAAGACATTAAGCAACCCGCAGGAAAAGCTTCCAGGGAATCTGTTCAGAAAAATTCGACGGAAACGGTTAAGAAACATTCGCAAGAGTCTCCCAATGAAGCTGGAGAGAGTGCAGGGACAAGGAAGAAAGGATTTGGACGATTTGCAAAGGTCGTGTTGGCAGTTACTGTGTTAAGTACTACTGCTTATGGAGGAGCAGTGTACTACTCCCTGCGCGACGATAAATTTCGCAGACATTTTACAAGCAGTATACCTGGGGCGGATCGTGCTGTCGGTTATGTAGAAACACTAGACAAAGAAGGAAATTGGAATAAATTAAGTAATGACGTGGTACGGTATAGTAGAGAAAAGTATAATGACTTTGTTAGCAAGATTACCGGTCAGAGTTCTCCTGTTATAAAGAAGGATACAAACGAAGATCGGATGCCAGCACCTCAAACGGTCCAGAAAGTTTCAGCTACGGAACCTATTATTGAGCATTTATCTAGAATTATCAACGAACTTGCTGATATATTAAGTAATGAGGGGCTCAGTGAAGCAGGGAGCCAAATTATATCTAAAGCAAGAGAAGAATTGAACACACTCGATGAGGACATTAAGCGGATCAAAAACGATGGACAAACTTTGCTAAAGAGACAGTTGAACGATCAAACTGAAAAGTTCAATAAATTATTAGAATCCAATGAGAAAGCAATGAGTGATTATATCCAGGATATGGAAATTCGTATAAAGGATCAGTATGAAAAGGAAAAAATTCAAATACAATCAGAGGCTCAGAAGGTTTTGACGACAGAATTGTCTCAGCAAGCAGTTAAACATATGGAACGGCTTAAAGATGAACTTGTGAGGCAAGCAGCTGAATTACAACGTCGATGGATTCGTAGTGTTAGAGCTCAAGTTGAGAAGGAACGGGGGGGACGCTTAGCACGTCTTGATTATATTACCCTTCGATTGAAAACCCTCGAGAGGTTAGCAATGGATAATGTAGAACACCTGGACCACAGCCTTAAGGGCCATAAGTTATGGGTTGCAGTTTATGCTCTTCAGCAGACAGTTATGCAACCTCGTCGTACTCCATTTATTAATGAGTTATATACTCTAAAGAAGGTCGCTGGAGACGACGAACTAATAAATGTCGTTGTCGGATCTATTGACGAGACTGCTGCTCTTCATGGGATATGTTCTCTATCTGATCTCAGAAATAGATTCAAAGTTGTACGGGAAGAAATTAGGCGTGCATCCCTTGTTCCTGAGAATGGAGGGGTGTTTGCTCACGCATTGTCCCTTCTGCTAAGTAAGTTTATGTTTCGTAAAAACGGTCTTGTACCTGGAAATGATGTAGAGGCAATACTTGGGCGTGTAGGCTATTATCTTGGAGAAGGTGATTTAGATAGCGCGGCGAGGGAGTTGAATCAGTTGACAGGATGGTCGAAAGTTCTAGCGAATGACTGGATCGCAGCAGCAAGGAGTCATCTTGAAGTTAAGCAGGCGCTTCAGGTAATTGTTTAACCGTTATCTATATGTATGACAAGCCAGGGCATCTAATGAAACTGTAATGAGTTTTATAGTTCGTAACACATGTTAACGTAGCTATTTCTTTTCTGTAGGTGATTGAAACCCAGGCAACATTATCCAGTTTATCAGTTGTATAAGACGTCGTTGAGTATTACGATTGTTGCCCCAAAGATAATTGATGCTGCTGTAAAATGATACTAATAGAACCGATAAATATATATTATTTTTGCTTTCGTTGATATGACCACGAGCAAATATAAAGAATAACCAAATTAGTGGCTCTATTCCCAGATTTGTTGAATGGTCCATGCAGTATTAATTGTCGTTATGGATTCTGACGATACACTCGCTAGGAGGGTCTTTCTCTCTTCACTTGAGGATTGGGCCGAAACATTATTAAAGAGAATTAATCAGAGAGTAGGGAGAGCTGTTGCAGAAGTGCACATCTTTGCACACGGCTTGAATCGATGATTATGAAATGGTAGCTTTAGTAAAGAGTCTGTCGATTGGGAAATTGATTGGTGAGAATGCTATTCGTTATCATACCTAACTCAATAGGAACTGAAGGCTTGTCTTTATCGTTCTTGCTTTTGTGTACGCTATGTAATGTCTTATAACATTGTAGGTCTTTGATCTAGAGTTTGGAGTTTATTCACTTAACAAGCCGTAAAATCCGAAAGGGAATAAGTGAATAATATTAGCTTCCATGTAATTGAAATTGCGTCGGCTCGTGGAATTCGCTCTTCAAAAGTTACTATATGATTTAATTGCACGTAATTGTTGGTTCAATTTCCATGGCACATAATAATATACGTTGATGTAGAATAAGACTAATAAAAAGCCACGCCCATTGTTACTGATGAAACGTATGAGTATTAAAAAAACTATACGCGTTAGACAATTTCTTTGTCAAACGGGATACCAAAGAAAATAAAGACTCAATGCACAATACGATATGTATTAGTATAGTATCGATAAAATAATTACGTCATCTGTAACACCATGGGTTGTAACAGAATGACGTTCTCCGATTCATTTTTTGGATACTTTCCGTGTTCCTTCTCGCTCGTCCAAACTACGCAACGTAAACTTGGATAACCCAACGCAGAATCCGATCGTCATTAACGACGATAACATTGAAGGGGTTAAAGTGCAGCGGGACGCAAACGGAGACGTAAAGAGTAAGTTAGGTTGGATATCATACTTTTAATAAACACAATAGAGATTTTGTTTTGTGGTGGCATATGTATGAACGTTTTCAATCATGTTTGCTGATATATTATATGTAATCGTTCTTACTCTCAATTTCCGACGCTGTCCGGCGATTTGGCTGGTTTTTCTTTTCTGACAATGCACAGCACTTAATCTAACACTTTCTGATTCTGTACTCAGTGGAAGAGATGTCCAACAGCTCTGACAGTGAATATACGAAGTACTGGATTGATTGGTTTCTCTCCGCAAAGGGAAACGAGTATTTTTGTGAAGTGGATGACGAATACATACTTGATCGATTCAATCTGACTGGATTAAATACAGAAGTTCAGCACTATGTTCAGGCTCTTGATATGATAACTGATTCTCTGGGTAAGTGAAAAACAGTACATTGATGAATAATTTCACAAAAAAAAATATCTAGTACGTTGAGTTTTGTCTATGATTCATGTTGTTTTATTTTAAACTTCTTAGAAGAGGAATTGGATGATGAAATGCGTGAACTAGTAGAAAAATCAGCACGCCATTTGTACGGTCTTATACATGCACGCTTCATAATTACTGGTCGTGGCTTATCGAAAATGGTAACTCATTCCTTGCTTTCTTCATCCTTCTTACTCTACCCGTTCATTCTGGTTTATTCATTTCCATGTCTTACTTTAATATGAAATAATTAGTAACTATAAATACACACAAAAAGCACACGCATTTATGTGTATATGTGTATATATATTAACTGGAACCCCAATTCTATTTTGTTTCACGAAATATTCCAAAGTTGGATAAATACAAAAAGGCCGAATTTGGTCGCTGTCCTCGAGTTCTGTGCCAAGTTCAACCTCTACTTCCCGTCGGCCTATCCGATCAACCGTATGCGAATCCAGTGAAGTTGTATTGTCCGCGATGCGAGGACATTTATAATCCAAAATCGACACGGCACACGAGTATTGACGGAGCCTACTACGGATCTACTTTTCCGCATATGCTTTTTCAAGCATATCCGCACCTATTGCCTCCGAAAAATAACGAGCGATACGTGCCAAAGATATTTGGGTTTTCGATCCATAATATTGCTAGGCAACATCGGTGGCAGGACCGTAAGCGGAACGAGCTGCAGAGGAAGATTACGGCTGGTAACAATAACAATAATAATAACGAGAATCGTAATCAGAATTAAGATGACACTGGAAGTCATGATTGGAGGTTATCAGAAACATTCTTACAAAGATGTGGAAGGGAAGTATGGGGTGAGTCGTTATGCATTATTGCATTATTTATATTTTAATTCGTGAAATATTTGGCAAATCTTCAAGGTGATAAATAGGTCATTTGACGTATCAACGTTGTAAAGAATGCGCTTTCGCACATGTTGTTTGATGATATTAATAAAATTCTCTCTTAGAGTCGGGCAAAGACTATTTAACTTGATTTAATCAAATATCAATGAAAAGAGCTGCGGTAGTTATATCAATGTTGAGAGTGAATTCACAGTTAATAATATGCACCTGATTTATTAACAATGAGCCGAGTTTGCAAGGTCACGTGTTCAAGGTGATGGTAGAAACACTGAATGATACTTTCCCAGCAATCATTAACCGTTGCTGTTAATATTAATTATTAATAATATTGCGAAAACGACTGCAATAAGGAATTCATATGGTAGTTGTTATAAGAACGTGAATGCTGCCTTAAACATGCTTTTTTACATAGCATGAATATAAATATGATAATAATTTTATCAATTCGTGCAAGACGTCAATACAACGGATCTTAATATTCGTAATGTTAACTTGCTCCTCCCCAAACTGTAAAATGTTTCTTCATAATATATATCGTATACACAGTGTTACGCCCTCCCAAAAAATCGCATAACTCAAGAACGATGCAAGATAATTACCGATAAATTATTTCCAATTACAAGTACATTCCTATTAAACCACTCTATATACCGATTCTCCTCATCCCTATAATCCCTATTCCCAATTATAATACAGGGCTTCCCCTTCTTATACTTGTCCGTGAGGGCAAACTCCCACTGTTCACCAATCAACGTCTGCTTGCCCTGCATAAACTCCCAACATTATACCATTCCAATATACATGCTGGCCGAGGGTACATCGTCTTGCCCGAATATTTTGTGTCTCTCGCACCTTAAAAACAAGTGGTTGCGACATGTTACGAAACGGAGAGGCATAGTCAGCATCTGATTATGTGGATGCTAGCACTAAATTGTAAAGCTCTTAGAAAAAAATATTCGCGAATAATATCTTCGCCAATTACTAAATTCTCTAAAACTTGAGTTTGAGAAAATCGTGGCGTTTGGCGGTGTCAACGCGCCACCGACTGATATTGAGACTATGTATCAATTTTTAGAAATAGTATAAAATGCGTTTTTTGTACAATTTAGTTTTTTTTACATACATTTTGGTTTCGATATCCAATATTTTTTTTCTATACTATAATTGTTTTTTATTTTTATAGAAAAAAAATTACATCGACTTACGCGAATAATTCAATTCACGTTCCTGCCAACGTCTTGATGCAATTTCTGTAATCACCGTCTAGGGTATACGAACGGTCAGATAAATGAAACCACCATTCATGTGGTGTTCGTATGGTGAATTGATAGTTTCACTTTGCATGATTTGGATTATTCTTTTAGCAAATTCAATAACATGATTTACACATATTATTTGAGTCGGGTTTGCAGATAAATTCGCGTGATGCACACCTTTCGAGAATTAATATTTAGAAGCTACGCAAAGCGTATAGTTAATGTTGGCGTGACTGCCTTATTTTAGAATACGCCGTTTGGCGATGTCAAGTAACTAATAAGAGCACCCACTGCCTTTTAGTATATTTATGATACAAATGAAAAAGTATATTATGCATTTGTGATAAATAATAACGCGTTTCTTGTTTATTATGCAAAATATTCCGAGGCCATTTCTTTCGTAACACACTGCAAGCTCTATATTAATATTAATATGCAAGTCGTGTCTGATTTAGCCATATTAATATGGTCCCGATGCATTACATTTAGAGAGAAAGAATTGGTGCTCAATTTTTAAAGAAACTGTGCCCTGGAAAGAAAATCGTTGCGAATACGGATAAACATTGGACGATGCGTTTGAGTTAAACAATTATCCTTAATGCCGAAGACTGAATAAATAATAAGAGGGGACCGATCGAGGTCCGTTTTGGACCCACGCTTCTACATCAGGACATATGCGAGAAAAGTCATGAGGGACCTGCTAAACGGCATCGTGAGCCCTATCGACCGAAGAACCATACATCGTAACATCAATGGCCATAAAGGCCCCCCAGCATAATCAAAAAACCAGAAGAATCAACAAATGAATATCTACGGGAGAGGCAGCAGCGGCTGCAATATTTTGGGTCGTCGGTGGGGGTCCTGTTCTCCCACTGAGTCAGTGGTTGATGCGGTGATACCTTCCTGCATCCGTTTGCCTTTTTAAACCCAACTTTCTTCTTGCGCTTCTGCGTAGTATTTCCTCAGCTCCAATAATCTCCAGATTCTCAGAATCAGAGTTCTATTTAAGGAAAGGAATTAATATGTCCACCTTAAATCTTATAACGTCTTCATGTATACTTCCCTATAGGTCGTATTTTCTTTGTGAAATATCGTATCCCTTCTTTTCTGATAACATGGCTTTTGCCTTCTTGATTCCATTCTAACCTGCCACCTACAATACAGTTACATCTTTGAATTGTGTCATTTTCCAATAGTATATATATAAATAATAATTTTTTTTCCGATATGGAATCTTCAAACTCAACCGTTGAGAATATCGCCCACGTTCTGCGCGTACTCCATCGACACACTTGATGCTAAGTTTTACTTTGAACTCTTGTCCTCAATAGAATTAATATCTGATTACGAGTTCAGGCAGAGTTACTGGTGGCGATCGACGTCATTAAAGATGATGTGCCGCCTTTCACGCGAGTTTAGAGACGATGCTTTTGCAAGCCGTATAGAATTGCTGTAGCACTTGGAACAAAAGTAAGCATCAAACTTTTGGCGAAAGTTAGAACGTAGTCAAATGTCTTACTTTTTTCCTTCAGGAACAAGATTGAGCACGCATTTGGTTTGGAGAGGTAATAAGACCATAATTTGTAACTTTCTTTTCAGCCTTTGTTTTTGTGTCGGCCTCTTCCCTTTTTCACAATTACAAGTGTCCAAGGTGTTATTTATTTCGAATAATAAACATGCATAGATAAAGCAGTAGTATATTCCCGGGTTTTATTTGAGTCGAAGTAGTTGCAGAGTACGATTAAATATTATTATTATTATTACACAATAATCTACGCATTTGATTGGACAATTAGCATTCAAATTCTCGTTCATATATCAAGGAACTTTCTATAATTGAAATAAATCGGTACCTCTGATGTAGCCCTCATCAGATTCTCCTTTGAAATTTGTCTATCTTTTGTAATCACCTCTTCCGACTGAATGGGATAATAAATCAAATAAGTGAAAGATGATCATACAAATATGCAAGAGAAACAGAAGCGTTGCTTACCAATTTAATCTCGGGGTCACCGTCATGCGGACCTCGTAGGTTACGCACCGAACTGTAATGCTCCCAGTTATGATATCTAAACATTGTTCACAAAAGCATATCAGAATATTTCTCTTTCGGCAACAACATGAACATTGCTAAAATAGTTCACGCACGCTATATGAAGTGTCTTTCTTTCACGATTCAGCTTTTTAGAACTCTCCTTGCTATCAAAACCATTGCCTGTGATCACATATATTGTTCCCGGCTGATATACTCTTATATTGACTCGTTCTAATTGTGCATATCCTACGAGTTCCATGTTACCACCATAGGTCCCTAGCTTACGCATCTGCACAATATGATCATCGAATCGACCTTCTTCGACAAAATGCTTAAAATGTTTCTTATTAGCTGCCAGATAGTCGCAGACTTCTGAGCGAATCTTTGCATGTTTACCAGGACTTCCATAATGCTGGTCTGAGAGCGCTCTACAAAGGCGTATATGAAGAAGAAGAAGAAGAAGGATTGAGGCTATTGTAATCGTTCATTCTAATGATGAATGCATCGCTTTCACATCCTCAGTCTGTCAGATAATATACCTAAACAAGCAGTTACCGTCACCAGCGATATCCTTAAGATATAAACCGAGTTCTTTGAGTTGTTGTTTCAAGCTTGATAGTCCTAAACCAAAACAGTTTTTTCCTGGGTGCCCATTCTATACAAAATAACGAGACTATTATGAGTGCTAAACTCGTAATAAAACTAGCTCATTTTATCCAAAAAGAAGAACTTTCCATTTCGCCAACTATCTCTAATCAGTCGTTACTTACTCGATTGTTTTTATTACGACGTCCTTGTTTCGTCTGTTCTAAACAAGCAAAACCATCAGCATTCCAATTCAACCTGCTGTCATCCGGCAACTTGTTCCCTAAAAAACCAAAACGCTACCTTGTTCTTGTGTTTCCGACGCTGGTGTTTCCACGGTTTTTGAGGCCACCACTTTCCGTTTGTTTTGCTGCTTGGCTGCTCGTTTCTTGTTCTTTTTAGCCATTTTGTTTTACTTTTGTTACGAAATGAAAAGTTCTGCCTAGTCATGTTTAAGCGTTATTGAGGATGATCGGAATAAATTTATGGTGAATTAGAAGCCGGATTAGAAAATTTTTTGTCCATGTGATTTGTACTTCAGCAGGAGAGCAGCAAGCAGTGAAGAGCTATGGTTTTAGTGCGTTCTAACGTAAAATCATTCATCATGATCGATCAATATGTTTTTGCATACCTGTTTAACGAAACTGAAAAGTAGACTGGTAAATTCTCCGACCAACAGAAGGGATGGGTGGAATGTTG
This sequence comes from Paraglomus brasilianum, assembly GCA_910592345.1. Taxonomy (NCBI): domain Eukaryota; kingdom Fungi; phylum Glomeromycota; class Glomeromycetes; order Paraglomerales; family Paraglomeraceae; genus Paraglomus; species Paraglomus brasilianum. The sequence continues at coordinate 26,589 of CAJVPI010000474.1, forward strand.
TAATACGCAGATACCGCAGATACCGCAAATACCGCAGATTTCTATCACTTTGTTGGGGTAAAGTCTCGATGTGCTTAATACATAATTTTCTTGCAGTCGAAGCTTTATAAGAACATTTAAATGTACAGCATTCTGTGAAACTATGTACAAACAAACAGTACATCATCTGTATTGTTCAGGCAAAACGGTTAGGCGCATTTTTATTGTTACAAACAGGCGAGCTTTTTAACAGCTTTAATAATAGCAATGATTATTATTTTCAAGTTATACTAGATAGAAATGCCCTACAATATAAAGAAATGGCCGTTCCTTTTCTTGCTCCACCCATCCATTTGCCTATTCACCAGCAACAGAATTATTGCAACAGGTGTTTTTATTGTAAAAAACTTTAACTTTGATTGTTTAATATTTCCTTGATGTGCGCCCTATACCATGAACACCCCATAGTAATTTTTGGACTCGATTTCGTGCATTATTGCGTGCTTTAGGGTCTTTCAAACTTTGATCAAATCTTCGGCGTAATTGCTAAGCTTAACTACGCTCATTTTAAGAGTCAACTTGTATTGAAATTTGTAGCGATTTTCGACATTGTGTTTATAGTAATAGGATGGTTTCTGCGGATTATAGCTATGATAAATAATTTTCAAATCGAAATTGATTATTCAATAAGTATTCCTGTGTATGTGGCTGATTATGAAGAAATCCCTTTGTCGCACACTCTGCCTCTAAATTATTATTGGTTTTAAGCGCATTTGAAAAATAATAATATAAATAATAATACTTACATGAATCGCGTTACGTGCCCATTCTTACAATAGTAGTTACGTCTCAACTTTTTTCTTTCATTCCCATCTCTACAAAGACACGTACTTGTCAGACAGACTTCTCAAATCTCTTACTCGATTAAGCTCCAAGACCTTGCAGGTCGCCCTGGATTTCATTATCGGTCCATGATCGTTCACCTCCGGGATGATCTTCGGATAATTCGGTTACCTGCGGAAAACTTGCTTTAGCGGGGTAAATTTGCTATTCTTGTTCTAGAAAAAAATCTTGAATACGGTTAACAAAGGTTTTCATATAAAATTCGGTTAAGCGGGGTAATTTCTATATGATTAGAAGCAGTTTTTGAAAACTCTTCGTTACAACGGGATATTCGCTATTGTTATAACGGAGTTCGTTATAACGGGGTTACACCTGTATCTCGCTTACAGATCATTTATACATCAGGTCATAATAAGCCGAGTTTCCTTATAAAAGAACTAATTACATATAGCTACCTAACCTTGACTCTCAAAAAATGTCTACGACAGAATTTGAAACTTTTTCTCGTCGAGGTTCCTCAGCTTCTGCTCTAAGCAGTTTCTCAATTGCTGTCACTTCTCAAAGTTCTCGTAGAAGCTCAGTGACTTCCTTATCCGAATTTTGATCAAGATCATCAAGACGCGAATAAGCTGGCGTTTCAAGAGTGCATTGAAATTATCGATGCTAATGTGGAAGAAGTTATTACATGCAAGAGAGAAAAAGTGGTGGAAAGATGGAAATTACAAAATTATTGATGAAGAAAGGTGAGATCATAACATCGATTCCTACTGTTCATGCTAAATTTTATTAGACTCCCTCTGATCCTTATGGAAGATGTAAGCTATAAAAAGTTCGGGAAAAAAAAATGTAAACGCGCAAATGCATCAAGATCTGGGAATTTCAGGATGGAACTGTAGTCATAATTGAATTGCCAAAACGTGATCATGAGGCGGCACATTGTGAACTTACTGGACAGTTCAGAAGTCAAGACCCTCGGGTTGCAACCGGTTATGTCGGTCCACCACTCCCACCATATCCAATGCAAATAATGTGGTCATACTCAACAAGAAATATTTCGTGTTATGTGGAATTTTTATGCACAATAACAATGTAGTTGGTTAAGTGAAGAAAACACTGCATGTATTTTTTCAAATGCTATAATATTTTTAGTATTCACACATGGTTCTCACAATACACATATTTCCCTCTGTGAAAAAACGCTAATGCGCTTTGCTTTATCAATTCCGATAAAATCTGCATGTCTCAACACATGACAGAACCTGTCCATTTCATTTGCGAATTCCAGATTCCTTGCTATTGTATATTTTTACTATGATACGCAGGATATCTTATGCTTGTTAATCAGTTTTATGTGAGATATAAAGGGACTAAGAAGGAAGAATAAAGCACGACCATGTCTATCAGATCCTAGGCCCTTTTAATGACAGTTCTTTCTCTGTTATCATTATTGCTACTGAGAATAACTGAGAAAGCAGTACCCAAGATCTGTTGGGCAATATACTTGTGAACGCGATAGGCTATATCTGAGGGTTCTTCTCAGTATCGCTTCATGGTTGGGCACTGTGTGGTTAACGATTATACAAATCACTCTCGTAATAGCCATCTACAATTATAACTCGCCACGATAACCACATGTCTAGACGAATATTCCCGTACGCACTATCCCTTCTAAGCGCAGAGAAGCATAACTCCGACACAACTTAGTTCAGTGATGTTATAATACTCTTCGCA
>CAJVPI010000475.1:0-29132 GCA_910592345.1 Paraglomus brasilianum
GTTTACTTTGAAGCTTGTCGCATGCATGGCTCAATCGATAAATTCGGCCAATGTCATTTTTGCCCCACTCAACAGCTACTCCACCTGGATCATAACCTGTCATAAATGTACGTACACCCAGATCCCACCTATTAAATTATTAAATATATAATATAATAAAAAAATTAGATCAATTACCTTTTGAGATATAGGGCCTTGGTTTTCAGCCCGTATTTCAAGTGGTCCGGGTATACAAAGATAGCATTCCCCAAGTCGATTCATGACAAGGCGGCTATCATATTCAATATGGGAGAGGCTCTGCCGACTTGATTTTAGAAAGAAAGGAATATTCCCCACGAGACTTGCCCCAGTGTTTAGAAAGTATCGCAATGGATCCTTTTTGGAACAAAGCTTCATTTTGAATTTTTTATGATTAGCAGCAAAACTGGAGGAATATCCTTTAAGCAAGTCGTTCATTGCTTCATCGCGAATGTCATAGGGTATTTCAAGGACCCATGCGAGTTTAGTATCATTAAAGTTTGTGGCATTGAGACATCGTGCGCATAGATCCTTCTTTGCTCGTTTGATGCTTTCTTTTTCAACCACGGTAAGGCACCGATTGTATGTCCATCATGCTGTTCCCATCCATTTACTGAGTTTCAGCCGCTCCTGCTGGTTGGGATAAATGCGGATACGTCGGACCTTGCCTGCTGAAGGTTTCTTCACTTCCTTCTTGAACCTCTTGGGCGGCTTCTCTTCTCCTTCTGCGATTTGCGGCCGAACGTAGTCGCCACAAACGCTGTGACGATTGCGAGTAGGGCCACGAGCCGTGTCCCATTTTTTTCAAAGATCCGCCGCTCCACAAGTTCGGATCCAAAGCGTCACAAGCGGTCTTTTCGGGTAACCACCACTTCTTCGACTCCTTTAGTTCCAAAAGGGCCCTGCGTTTCAATTGACTTCGTGTCCTGTGATCTGTCCGTAGGTTGGTGGGGAGCTGAGGACCTCCTTTTGTTTGAACCCTTTTTTGGTGGTGGTGTTAGCATTGAGGGAGAGATTATGTGTTTATGATTTGGATTTTCAAATGAGCAAATATTGCAATGGTTAATGTCTTTAAATATGTTTATGGATGGTTGTCGGCATTTGAATGGCGGAACCGAAAACACGCATAAAACATGCAATCTTATATGGAGCCGACGCGCATAAAACATGCAAACACAGACTATGCTCGCAAGGCATTGAACGTTAGGACTAATCACAAAGCTGGGAAATACTGCGTATTCAAAAACTATTGGTAGTTTAAATTTCCCGTTTGACCAAAATAAGACGCGAGTGATTTGCAAAGAGAAATAAAATATCAGATATTAACTTCTTTGAATTTGTGCTTGCATTTATTGAATTGTTGAAAACAGAGGACACTTTAAATCAATTTCGCTTTTTAACTTTCTTCCAGCCAATTAGTCAACCTATTTAATGCAGTTTGAACCCCTGAAAGTTTGTGTTCACTGTCTGGATTGCAACGTACCCATATTATCCTCCTCTAATATCGCGTCAAGTTTTGAGTTTCGAACCTTGTTGTCCAGCTCATAAGTGCACAACATGAAGCGTGTCGAGTCGGAAGACTCTGTTTTACGCGAAGAAATCAAGTCGGCTCTTGAGAAATCTCGTAATGAACACTATACTATCAAAAAAGCAGAGACCAAGGTGCTCGTAGGTTTTGACAAAATCTTTCTCTCACAAAACCAAGTCCTCATCCTTACGTTTCTTACCTAAAATATAGGCCTGTATACAACATAATTACGAACGTTTGTACACGTTGCTTGATGCAAGTGACACATATGATAGTGTGCCGTTAAGGCTTGCAGTCGAACCGTATCCCACAGTAGCGACGACTGAAACTTCAAATAAATCAAGCGCTAAAAAAGATCGAAAACCGGAATGCAAAATACAGCTTCGGGTAAAGTATCTCATTTTATATTGAATTAAAATTAACGTGTTAACGTGTTATTACTCGAATTACCTTCACAGAGTTATTCTTCTTGTGGAATTCTTGAAGATAACATGGTAGATACGTACTCGTGTGTAGTCATACCCGAAGTAAAGGGATTACCGCTATACACGCTATGGACTCCGATAAGACGTAATTTCAAGGTATTGTGTATTGAAAGATTGCTAGTAGTTGACGTGGCTAGACGTACTAATCTCACTGTAGACTCCAGACGATCCAGTTCTTAGGCATGTGTCGTATTTCGGCGAAGAATCCGATTCGGAGGACGGCGTTAATTACACTGATGTTTATGAGAATATCATGGTAGGCCGGAAAGCCCGCAATGTAGACGGTAAGCCTGAAAACGAAAGATACAGACTGGTTACCGTCATACGAGCTTATTAACTTGACGATAATCTAGCGGACAAGATTCGTTTAAGGACCATGAAGAATGTATTCGACAGCCATCGCATTGGGGTATCTGCCCTCGTTAAAAAAGTGAACGGGTCGAGAAAGTACAAAGTAATAAAATCAACGCCAAATGAAAGGAACGTTACTCATCACTCAGACATGTCCACTGTCGATCAAGTTATAACAGAGTTTGCAAGCTTCTTCAAAAGAAAAGGCTCTATATCTCTTGTCAAATGGTATGAATTATATGATTGAACTGAGCGAGTGCATTAACATCTTTCTGACAATATACAAATATAATTATAAAGGTATCTGGAAAATGCATATAGGATTGGGGGAACTGGCATTAATAGAATAATGAGGGTTGATACGAACAAGTAGGTTAAATGATTCTGTTGTAGAAAATTGTTCAAATAGGTTCGTTCACACATACATGCAGTCGACTAATTCATACACAAAGCTCTACTAGTCAAACAGATTCTGTGGGCCATCACCGGCTGTTAGCACCACTTAGTAAATTGTGGTGTCGATTATGTTATGTATATGACTGCAAGCTTCATGGTTGGTGTGTTTGTTTAGTATAACTCTGCTTTGTCCCCTGTAAATAACTCAAACCCACATAATGTTACTATAGGTGGAAAGTACCAGCCATTCCTTAACAAAAAGCGACCGCGCGTAAGACCTACTGCACAGTCTTGCGGTCCGTCTTGTTATATGAATGCCACGTTTGACACTAAACCCCGTCTGAACGAGTGGAACCTTCTTGAAAATGATCTCTGTAAGACTGCTATGGACATTCTTGGAAACAACTATTGTGTGTTGGCTACAATCATAAGAACCAAGACTTGTGCTCAAGTAAGTGATGGACCGTATAGACAAGGTCTTTGATACGTTTCTAACGATCATGTCGATTTAGGTATATGTCAGAGTTCAAGCTTATTCGTTGCCTGATGAAATGATGATAGATGATTCGGCCCCCTCATCTTCAGACGAGTCTAAAGGACGAAAAATCAAAAGGGGCGTTAGCAAAATAGGTTAGTTTCGTTGTTTATAATCTGATGTCTAGTGAGATTATATAATAATTACCTTTTTTTCTTCTTCTCGGGGTATCAGAAATAAATGCCGAGAACCACTCTGAGTATCGACCTTGTTATCACCCTGGACGAACCTGTGATATGAATTGCCCTTGCAAAAAGGGAAATAGATACTGCGAAAAATACTGCCAGTGTGATGCTGACTGTACGTAGTATTTTAATAAAAGGGTTTGCATCTCAAACGATTTGACTGATCAAGTTCTTTTTTTCTCAAAAGGTCCGCGAAGATTTCCTGGGTGCCATTGTGCTGAGAAAGTCTGCAGCAATCGTGGATGTGTATGTTATGCAAACTACCGAGAATGCGATCCTGATGTTTGTGGTTGTCTAACATGTGGTGAGCCAACTATATGGTGCATCTTTCAATACACAATGCAAGTTTATCTTACGATGCCTTTTTTTTTTCGGTAAAAGAAACCACGACAGGTTTTCACTTTGACCGAAGACCATGCAAAAACATGGCACTTCAACGAGGGAAAGCCAAGGTTTGTACTGATTTCATCACTCATATTATATGGTAAATTCACAGCGTTTGTGTCTAAGCACATTTTTATCTATTCACACAATGCAGCTAATATGGTTAAATTTTTAGCACACTATTATTGGCATTTCTACAGTAGCTGGTTGGGGCCTGTTTCTTAGAGAACATGCCAAGAAGAATGACTTTTTGGGAGAGTATAAGGGCGAGGTAATTGAAAACTTTTCTACCTTATATTAATGTTATTGTTGATTAACTATTATAGTATTTCAATTCAAGGTCATCACACAGGCTGAAGCTGACCGTCGTGGAAAGGTGTATGATAAACGCGGCATAAGTTTCTTGTTTAATCTTAACAAAGGTTGTATATATTCACCAAGTGTTTCAAAAATAGTGTGCTGCTAACAATGGTTCATCTAATGTAATTAGAATACGTTGTTGATGCAACACGTAAAGGAAATAAGTTTCGCTTTATCAATCATTCAAACGAACCAAACTGTTTCGCTCGCGGTGAGTCGGATATTCAGGTGCAATTAGAACTCTGATAAGGAACGAGTTTCTCAATGGCTTATTAATACTTGATTTTTAGTGATGCTGGTCAATAGTGAACACCGAATTGGCATATATGCAAAGGTTGATTTAATTCCCGGAGAAGAGTTATTTTTTGATTATGCGTATGTACAAACCCAAGTAACAAAGACAGTTATAGCATTAGTTATTGAGTGGCTCACACACTTGTATATATGCAGGTATGATGGAGAAGCCTTGCGATTTGTACCTAGAGAACGTGAGATACTCCAGAGAGAAATGCTTTGGGAAAGACATCTTGCTCAACAGAGGGAATTAAGTCAAAAGAGAGAACGGCCCCTGGAAAGGAAACTTCCTCGGAAAATACAATTATCTAAAGAAAGAAAACCATCAAATGAAAAGAGGCCAATTTTGGAAAGGGAACTATCTCAGGAGCTTCAGGCAATGGAAATATCTCAGGATTTTCAGGGAATGGAACTGTTGCAGGAAAATAATGTATTTGAAGAAAATGAGCTATCACATGAAAGAGAGTCATTACAGAGAAATGAATTAACACATCAAAGAATTCTGGCACAAGAATGTGAGCTAATACAGCCAAACGGAATATCAAAGCTGAATGAGCTGATACAGCAAAATGAATTAGTACAAGCAAGTAGACAAGGACAAGGATATGAATCAGTACATTATCAACTAGTACAGCCAAAGCAACTAGTACAACAAAATGAATTTGTACAAATAGAATTTAGACAGCAAGGTGAAATGATAGAGGAAATAGATCCATCTGAATTGCTTTTGTTTGATGATTAAAATTTTTCAGCTTGGAGTCCATATTAATATTGTAATCAAGAGTCTTTCTATTTCAATATGATAATAATGGTTATGTTATTTGTTTCTTTCATATTCCTTGCTCAAATTTGCCAACACAGCCTTCACATTCTTCTATGGTCATCATAGTGTTTGCCGAGGCAGGCGTAGATGATGAACAATATAAACTCATCATGTCATTTCGGTTCTAACCATAACTGGGGGACGTACTAGTACGACGTGTTGTGACCATCGCATCAACGTGATTATAATTAACACGTTATTTTTTATTATTAATCTATATAAGATTATATGACTATGCACGGTTCACAAAAACATGTAGCAACTCGCCCCTTTCCCGACGTCTGCTGTACCATGGAGATATACAACATTTTTCAATAATAATATATAATAAACACGTCCTAGTTGAACACAACTGAAGAAGTGAGAGAAGCATCGAGGAAGGCTGAGCATGAATTGAAGGAGTTCATGGAGGCTTTGAGGAGAAAGCTGTTATTGGGAGTAGGTGTGGGAGGAGGAGAGGAGAAAGATGTTATGTTTGGTCACCTGGGAGAGCATTTGCGTTCAATTTGACCGGGGGATATTCTCAAAATTTAGCTTTAAACGTGGTATTGCTTACACGCTCGTGTCAATTAAGGCGTAGCTAAAATTTGCAGGCGGCTCTTTATAAATAATATTGCACCGATAATCGAACTGTTTTCTCCTGTATGGTCTGATACTCCAGCGTCCGCTTAACCATAGCTAGATATTAATCTAACTTCCGTAAGCTGGTCTGCCGGCGATAGTAATAGACACTTCCGTACAGCAACAACGACGCACAAGAATAGAACTATTATTAGAACAACAACTAATAATAATCCTTAGTCGAAGAGCGTATTGATTATAAAAGGGCGATAAAATATTCGACGCGTCTATTTAAGGCGTTCTCAGCCGCTGAGTCCAGTAGACAATAAATTTAATTAATTTCACTGCCGATCGTAGTAATTTATTAGTATAAATATTATTAATATCTAGACAATTAACTTGTGCCTTGGTTTTTCTCCACTCTACATGTATGTTCTCACATATGCTCAGTTGATACACCTGGAAAGAGGAAAGCCATTGACGATGGTAAGAATACATAGCTCAATGTTTAATAATGTCCCCAATCTTAGTTTGGCTGATATTTTTTTCTTAATCTGTGTTATCAAGTTAGTATTAGCTTCCTCTTTAACAGATGATGAGCTCCAGTTGAAGAGGCGTAGCCAATCCAAGAGAACAAGACAACAAACAAGATGGCTGGCCCTTCATAAAGTGGTCATATAGAATTCCAGAAAACTTACCAGAAAAGATAATAGAAGGTTAGTGCAAAATATTGATTTTAGAAAGATGGAATATTGCAAATTGTTGAAGCCAATAAATAGTAAAAAAATTATAAGAAGTTGATACAGATTAACAGATCACCATTATCCCATTATACAGTGTGGCCAAATAAACTCAACACTGTCAAAATTGTTCAAAATTCTTCATAATAGCATTGACTTAGCATTAGCACAATTGCCCACCTTATTACTATCTTCGAATTGCTACTTTCCAAAAACGAACAATTACAATGTCAAGTTGTACATTTCTGGCAGATGGGAATTCTTTTTGTTTACAACTAAGTGAAAGAAAATGACTAATGGGTTTCTAATATTAGCTTTACTATTACTTATAAAACTCTCCTGAACTGTTGCTACTATGCTCACATTTAATATTATCTAAATTTAGATATGGCTATGTCCTGACTAAAATCAGAATGTATTCAAACTACAATAATGGCCATGCTTTCCCCAGATTGGCAATTTTTAACTTCTTCAACCTCTACTCCGCTAAATTTAATAACCTCAATTGGGTTTATATACTCACGACTCTTACGTTCGGTCTTGTAATACGCAGATTCTCGACTATTGGTTAAACTGCAGTGTGAATGCCTCTCCTTGATGGGATTAATTTCGATAGTTGTATTGATGCCAATTTGGCATTCAATGGACAAGATCAAAGTCCCTCTTAGGAGCGGAATCTGTGGTCTGCACGTCAATACTAAGGAAAAATAATTTCGAAGAATTATCTAAGGATGATACAAGAGTTTTGAGCTGAACGAAGATATTGATCGATCCGTCTGAGATGGATGATGTTAGCTAGCGAAACTACACTTCTTATATACATTTTCATTGCTTCACTAGCTATATTCTAAAATGCACAAAAGTGAGATAATGGTCGAAACGTTTGTATAAAAACTATTATATAACGTAAGATCTTTATGACAACTAATAAAACTGCTAAAGCTAGTAGCGTTTACACTGCCGTTACAACAATCTTCATTCACATCAGGAATATGTCAGTTGCGGCAGAATATTTTGAGGAATACGTTATCCGTTGACGATGGATTATTACTGTATTTCACTACTGATCATAGAAACATTACATTGACACACATGTAATTACTGCGTGTCTGCTGATTTTTTTATGCGTTCGTGTAACGACCTTGGGATTTAGTCGTCTTCCGGCGGAACTCTTAGGCTCGTTCCTACTATCGCTAAACCTCTAACCAATTAGTGACTTAAATAAGATTTATCAATACTCACGGATATAGTATCCGACTATCTGTATACGCCTTCTCTGGATTCTATTTAACCTCCGAGTAAACAATGATTATGATTCGCTAGGGATTATTTAACGAAAATCTATCAATGGGAAAGTTTATAAATAAGAGCGCGCTTTAACGTGCAATTAAATAGAATCCTGATGCCTAAGTTCACGATAAGTTTAGTGGCAAGACCAAACTTATTAACCGCTGATCGAATAGGGAATAAAGATCAGGAAGCTAACCGATAAATTATATTTCAATGATTTGTTTATTAGAACGTAAAGAACTATTCTAAAAGGACAATTATGAGAACTAAATGATTCCGAAGTACTGAAGATGATGTTCAGAGCGGAAAACTATCGCTGCTCATATATCTTCTATCGTTCCACTAATTTTGACACTGGATTTCGATATAACGGGGTCGGATCAGCTACGCAGAATTTTGGCACACTCTAGTAGCACAACTTTGACACTGCATCGTTACACCAATCTAAGATCTATTTTCGATGCCGATTTGTATCACTAATACTACTGTGCTACTCTGCTGATCATTTAGCCGCAGAAATTCAATGTGCCGCAGACGGAAATGTTCGTACTACCAGGCGGAAATCACGGAGGAATATATTGCCGATTGAACTTAGGCCTGACATTGTCATACCTTCGAATGTAACACATTTCTTGCCGTCTCGATCCCAATTACAATGGAAAAAGGGGAGCAAAAAGCAGTTGAACAATATAAAAAAGCAGCTGAACAAGGAGATGTAAGAGCTCAATTTAATCTTGCTCTATGTTATGAAGATGGAATTGGAGTACAAAGAGATGAACAAAAAGCAGTTGAATTATATCAGCAAGCCGCTGAACAAGGGTATGCAAGAGCTCAATATAACCTTGCTTTATGTTATAAAAATGGAATCGGGGTAGAACAAGATGAACAAAAAGCAGTTGAATGGTATAAAAAAGCAGCTGAACAAGGACATGCTGATGCTCAATTTAATCTTGCTCTATGTTATGCCAATGGAATTGGAGTAGAAAAAGATGAACAAAAAGCTATTGAATTGTATAAAAAAGCAGCTAAACGAGGAGATGCTGGTGCTCAACTTAATCTTGCTCTATGTTACAAAAATGGAACTGGAGTAGAAAAAGATGAACAGAAAGCAGTTGAATGGTACAAAAAAGCAGCTGAACAAGGAGTTGACATTGCTCAGTTTAATCTTGCTAATTGGTATTATAGTGGAACTGGAGTAGGAAAAAATGAACAAAAAGCAGTTGAATTATATCAGCAAGCTGCTGAACAAGGATATGCTGATGCTCAATTTAATCTTGCTCTATGTTATGCTGATGGAATTGGAGTAGAAAAAGATGAACAAAAAGCAGTTGAATGGTATAAAAAAGCAACTGAACAAGGACATGCCATTGCTCAATTTAATCTTGCTGTATGTTATGAAGATGGAACTGGAGTAGAAAAAGATGAACAAAAAGCAGTTGAATGGTATAAAATGGTAGCTGAACAAGGGCATGCCAATGCTCAATTTAAGCTTGCTGTATGTTATGAAAATGGAATTGGAGTAGAAAAAGATAAACAAAAAGCAGATGAGTTATATAATAGTGCAGTAAAACAAGCACATTTGTCAGTGCAAGTTGAAAACAGTAAGCATTATAGCAAAATGGCTGGTTCAAAATTTGGTATTGATTTAGTAACTGACTTCTGTCAGTCAAGAGCTGAAGAAGGAAATGTTTATGCGCAATATATTCTTGGCCTGTATTATGAAAATGGGATTGGGGTAGAAGCAAATATTAAAAAGGCACTTGAGTTATATGAAAAGGCAGCTGAACAGGGATATAGTAAAGCACAAAGTAAGGTGTATACTTTTTATGAAAATGGGTCAGAAGTAAAGGAAAAAATAAGAGAAAAGGTTGAGTTGTATAAAAGTGGTAAGCAAAGATAAATTACATTTGTCAAATACAAGCTATAGAATTTTCTATACTAAACATAATCTTGAAAAGATTCAATTTATCTATATTGAGTATTGAATAGTAAACAGTTTTATAAATATAAAGGCAAATCAGTTATGTTTACTAGTGTTAGTTTGGTCACATGTGAGAGTGTTTGTGTTCTAAATTTGACTAGTATTATTATTATGGATGCTTTCAATTAAGGTGTAACTCATTTTTGAAGGCGGCCTTTTATATCTCCTATGTAACGCCCATTATAAAGGTCAGTGCTGGGGCTGCGACTGTCTGATCACGTGTCTAGACGAATGATAAGCTATCGTTGCTCCTGCTCTCGCTCCGAAGATGACATATCCTCTTGCATTATGATAGTATTTACGATTACTATATTATTGTTGATTTATCAAATTAAACAACGGTTCCGTAACCCTCCGCGCATTGTACCAAAACTAAATTCGTTGTTTTATACACCTGTAAAATAAGTAAATATATCACTCAACCAACGGTCCGTTTGATTATATTGCGAGACCTATATTTCCAATTCACAGATTTGCAAAACGTAGGTCATTAGATAACATTAAATCATAAACAATAAATAAAAAACCCATTATCAATTTATCCCTTTTAGACGAATATCTCAATTCGCCGATGACTACATCAAATTTTCTTTCCCCATTCTTGCACTGAATATCAATCTTCCGCCAAAAGTATCCGGACATGCCTTCGTGTCTCTATCACAGCTAGCGGCTCCATGAGTTTAACATAGCTTCTCTTTGATTTCGTAATCATTTAGCATTATCGTATTTTCCCTTTCTCTCTCCTACCCCACGCCGCCTCGTAGGAATGTCTCATAGCTTCAATTGTATGGGCTGCCATCGTTGTTGTCAACAATATTCGCTTTTGCGAGTAAATGAAATGAAAGACATTGAAGCACCACTAGTATATACGATCGTGGGATAATAATAAATATAATGATAATAATTTTGTCGTATATATTAGTCCTACTCTTTATCGTGATTTATATTATTTACAGTAACTCCAATCATATTTGATATAGTAAAACAACGGCATGAAGGCCTTCAACGTTAAAGCAAACCAACTCGCCGCATTGTTAAAGGAAACTGACGGTATAAAATAAAGATGAAGTCAAATATATTAATTATCACATTGTGGCATAACGGTATAAATGGGTCAACTTTTATTTTGGTATAGAAGTGGAATTAATTATTATTTAAGCAGAGTTTTGGTATAACTTCACAAATTCGTTCATGAGTGAGAGAGTTTCGTTAACAACTGTGAATTCAAACATACAAGTGGCATAAAGTTGCAAGGCGGATTAAACAAATTAAATAATTTATTTTTTTTCTTTCCATTGCATCGTATCAGACAACTTACTCAACCCAAGTCGTCAAGCGGTCAAACCGTAGCCTTAGAACGATATGGAATACACTATTTTTTTTTTTTTTTTTTTCGAAAAATACAATCAATTGGCTTCACAAAATTCAAAGGGTGTTGGATATCTTTGATGGGAGTATAGTTTTTACTGAATTTTTAAATAAATACAGTATAAGCAAACAAATCTCAATTAATAAGTAATTGGTTGCAGTATTTAATTGAGGAATGAAGAAGAAAAATTACTGCCAGTGGATTACAAGAATAATAGTCAACAAATTTTTTTAGGGATGGTCGAGCCGATTACCGCGAGAAAGTGTTTAGTAATTGAGCCATGAATTAGTTCTTTCAATCGAGGCTTGGCTAACCTCTACGCTTAATCGCTAATACAATTGATGACCTTATTTTTGGCTTTAAATATATTCACGATTCTCCTAATTAGTCAAACAGATTCACGATTGCTAATTGTATGTTTCGCAGATATCAAAATCGGTGGGATTAGTTTCGATGGTCCGTAAACTTCAATGAAGGATTGTAATACATCAAATTTATTAACAATAATTAACATAATTGATGGAGATAAGGTCAATTCTACCCAGTGATTCCGGGACCTGCGGTTTTACGACTGCAGAATCACTTCGTGGCCAGGGACAATATATATATCGTCTATTATGACAACTATAAGCTGAAGATAGTGTTGGCTAACGAAACTACCTCCGCTTGTGTACCTTTTTATTATTTCACCAACTAACTACAATGACTCTGGTTATAACGACAGCTGCGTTTACTGACTCAACGACATATTTAACCGACATCCTGACAAGTCGTACAACCCAGAATATTTCCTTGATCACCTCATACTTCATGGTGTTTGTACGAGCCGTTTAAAACGGCTGTTGTTATAATTATATTAATCTGATTCTATTCTTCGAAGTTTAGATACCATACTTATACAAAGAATTATAAACAACAAAACTGATTTGTTTTTTGTTTGTGAATAAAGTTGTTGCAGGCTTAAATTACCCGTAAGTATTTATATGTGATAAACTGATATGAATTACTCGTATACATATTGCAATGTCGATGTTCAACCCATTGCTAGATAAAATGACATCTGGCTCCAACGACACTTTTTTCATTGTCCGAGAGTGTCGTTATAACCAGAGTCACTTGTATTTAATTATAATCTAAATATATATATTAACATTAGTTGATTAGATTGTTTTTAGAGTAGCGACTGCGTTTTACGCGATTGTGATTTATTTTCTTTATTTTCCTGACGCTTTCGACTGCTCTCGACTAATTGCTCTTGCAGCACGCTCATCTGAGATGCAGCAATTTTGATTGCCTTTTATCTTGCTGCATCTAAATCAAAACATGCTGCTTGTTATGTTTCTATTGTTCTGAAATTCTGGGCTGGAGACCTCAGTCACTCACCTGTAAAACAACTCTATTTTTTTCTGCGGTATCCTGCATCTGAAACTTTAGTCAAATAATGGGAGGACGCCTCGAACTAATACTAAGAGTTTATCACTGCAACTAAGAGTTTACAAGGAGGGCAGAACTAAGAGTTCGACGCTGGTCGACCAAGAGTCCCCAGTTTATTCTACAACCCCGTCAAACCACCGAGAGAAAAGGAACTAAGAGTTCATCACTGCAAACTAAGAGTTTCAGCTTCCTCCACAGGTGAAGTTTTATACTCCTATTCTGAAGACAGCAGGCAAACATTACTGACTCTCGTTGTGCTTGGAAAACACGCGTGTCGGCAATAAGGTACCCTATTATTATCACGAGATTTTACACTTTATTTGATAATAGGTTTATCAATGGCAATTTAGTTTTCATTTACAAAACCTTCAGTGTAAAGGTCAAAGTATAAAAAAACTTTATCTTTCTTTACTAGTTATTATTACGCCTTTACTTTTTTGATAAGATGTTTTGAAACTCAAAAAGCCGACGACTCGAATTTATAGGAAATACTAGTGGCTTAATTTAGTAAATTGTATAGTTGATCCAACGATACTCATGACACAAGATAAGCAAAGACAATAGGATGGACTTAACGTTGCAGTAAGAGTCAGAAAGCACTTGTATCTACAAAATTGTTAATACTAAGACATCACTATCAGGAAAAATTAATTACGTCACTATCAGGAAACGTCAGATCGTTTTCGCGTCTACTCCAGAATTGCACTGTATCACGTAGTCCCGGGAGTTTTTCAAATCCAACTAGCTAATTTAGGTATGAATTTTCCGTAAAAGTAAAATTTGATTTGACCCCTCAACATCTTATGTACAGGTGCAACCGCCAGTCCATCTCACTTTGTTCACAAAGCAAACACTCTTTGTAGCAGAAATCAACGTCTATCATAAGTAAACATGGCCGGACGTTGGGACGATTACGACGACCGACGTGTTTGTCTCATTCCACTTCCACGATTTCCCAGGCTAACCGAAAAGAAACGGGATATAGGGGTTTACTTTTCTGGTGTTTTAGTATGTATATATAGCAGACATTGGAAGGGCTGGGTACATGTTTTCTTGCAACTGATCTGGTCTCTTCTATGTGTCTAAGTTCGCAGTGGGCTGGTGGTTCTTTATAGACGCTGTTGTCTATGCCGCCACCATGGAAGACCCGCCGGTATCTATCAAGTTGGAGGATTGGATAAGTGGTATCATTAGTACACTGGGAATGATAATGTACGTTATATCTTTGTTTCTTGTCATTTCTTTTTGGAACCGCCATTATTTATTGTACTCACTCTAACTTTGCGTAATAATACACTTTTACGTAGTGTGAATTCTATCGATAAATCACGGCTCACGGCTGATGATTTTACCTATTCGGGGTCAGGGATAGCGTGGAAAGCTCGCCTCTTCCTCTTTGTTGGTTTCGCATGTATGGCCGGTGGCCTGGCTGGCTCTTTGGCAAGTATTATTCTGCGATAACGCCTCCTATATAAATGCCATATGCACTAACAAATTTCACGTTTCTAGACCGTATTGATTCTGAAGTACATAGTGCCAGACATTCCTATGCCTGCATTTTATTTTGGGATTGCCGAAGTGACGCAAAACATTGCGATTATGCTTAGGCAAGTGATTCGGTGATCGCACATTTCACCCGTTTTTTTTACCATCCATACTGACAATCTTGAACCTTTCTAGTTCGGCCGTTCTTTGGGTTGCGCAGAATACCGAGAACAATTACCAGAATTTCTCTTATATGTTATAAAGACGTATTTAATTGCTCAATTATTTTATTTGAACCCAGCGAGGTAGATTGAACGATGACGTGTGATGCATATTTCAGGTGATATATTGATAACTATTTCCCGCCAAATTATCTCTTATTCCCTTAAACTGATCTATAATAAAGAATGTAATTTTACGAGAGAATGAATAGATCGGGTAGAAAGTAGGATTGATCAAGACGTCTGCGCCATGTAGCTGTGTAAGTGTTTATTCTTAAATGGAGCTCTGATTGGAATCTTTAATATTCCGTTCTGCAGCTCTTTGACGACCTTACTAGCATCTTCTACTGCGTGTCAAGTGACTGTCGGGTGCGTAATGATTAGACTGGGTTTATAAAGCTAATTTCAGCGATACCACATTTTAGTGCCCACCCCACCAATTATTAAACATTCGAACCTTGCATACGATGAAACTTAGATTCTCCATGTAGATACTTCCTCAGAGATGTAGTGATTACTATTACGCCAACAATTAAGGGATCGTACGCTCTTGTGCAGAATGTATTATCATACCACGTGTAATCTCTTATACAAATAGTACTTCGTCCATGTACCTAACAAAGCGCTGTCGCATGGGGGACATATTCGACAATAATAAAGTTGTCAATCTATTGACTGTGTTCTGCTGGAGGATATTTCATAGCCGATAGCCGCGGCGTTTCTTTATCATGATCCATGCGAGTATTTCCTTTAACCGATACATCTTCACTATATCGGACAAACGGATTGGTTTGAAGATAGACAATTACTTTCTTCCCATGACATAAGTTGGCTGTTAAGATCGCAGGAGTTAATGATGACGTTTTCTTTGAAGCAATTCATTTCAAGCTACCCCTAAACGACAATAGGGCTTAGGGGTTGTTTAAATTTGGGCATAAGTAAGCCGTGAATGGGAGGTTCGCATATTAGAAGAAGATGATAAAAGACAAGGGAGTAGTAGTCGATTGGGTGAGGGGTTAGGTTTTTTGTACTAGCAATTAGATTATAGATTACACTGTCATTGTTTGATGTTTTTAGTCCTTTACTTTGTAATATGCTGACAAAGTGAACAAGACGCCACAAAAAGATTTCAGGGGCTCAAATTGCTGAACGCCACAGCTTGGTCTTAACCCTCATTTTTATTTTATTTACCTGGTCAACGAGAAGCGCGTAATAGTAAAAGCGAAAAAATTCGTTCCCGAATCTCTTAAGGCTGTGCAGTATCGAGGTAACTAAACTATGTTTCGTTAGTGTTTTACGAAATATTGCATTGGCTATTAACTTGCTTAACGTGTAGAATTTTGGCAGAATACGGAAGACCTACTCTGCTCAAGTTTTTGAACTTTCGCCTTTCCCGCCGGCGATTTGGGGGATAAACGAACGGAATATAACCGTTACAAAACGAACTAAATACAATAAGCAAGTTCCACGCAGAAGCGTCCGATTTTGGACAAAAGCTACTCAAATGGAAAACTGCTTTTCAGGAAAGTACATCTTGTCAATTGGCCAGTCGTGTTGGGGCAAAGTTGTTGGGGCGAGTACATCGACTATTATAACCTTATTTCTCTAACAGACTTAACGTTAATGACAATTAATCTTCTGAATTAAAATACAGTTGCACCTCGATATAGTCACTCTCGATATAGTCACATTTGCAATATTGCAATATATCAATTCATTTTATATGAAATTTAGGTTAATAGTCACTGTCACACCATTTCAATTACCAACATATTAATATCACATTATCGTTATTATCCATATTATCGTTATATGCTTTACCCTTAAAGTATTCGCGAAATCACATGACTATCTATATGATCAACCAGTCAAAAATAGACCTTTCCCAAATTCCAGTGCTCCACATACTAATACTTATACTTAGCTAGTGTTAAAGTGTGAAGAGTTACATAAGCAATATCGACTAGAATACGAAAAATAAAAAAAAACAACCCTCAATTACGGGGGGTTTTTATAATAAAAATTATGCAGCAGTTAAATAAGAAATTATCTTACTGTGGTGAATTAACAAATGCATGATTATTGATAATAATACCTTCGTACAGCCTATTGGGTGACTATATAAAGGGAATTCGATATAGTCATACCTTGTTATAGTCGCTCGATTTTCGTATCCCGACGCCGTGACTATATCGAGGTGCGACTGTATCCTGTAACTCGAGTATCAAGTATTCTAATTTATTTCATCTTGTCAATCATGACCCATGTGATACATCACTTTGTTTTGTTTTGGAGGACCTGTGACGATTACATTCGATTTTATCAAAAATACAAACAATTCAAAAACGTGATATTCATTAAAGTTGTGTTTTATTCCTGTCCCTCTGTCAATACATAAGAGCTGCGAACGACAATCGCTAAAAATAATAATAGACAAGTCATCGTTTGTTGTACCAAATGACACAACAAGGTGACTTACGCTACCAACTACCAACTCCGCAAGACAGCCAGTTATTGGCTGATATCGACCAAGCAATAGCGAAACGAACACAAACTGATGAGAACCCAGATCGGTACTCCGAGGCATACGTCGAAGAAGACTTTGACATCTCTGGACATGCAAATATGGACAATGTAGCGAATGACAATCAACAACAAGCTCTCACAGACGAAATGACACCACTTAATATCCTATCTCAACAACTAGGCATCCAGGAGTCTCAGTCCGACTTGCACAATCTGCGCTCTGTGGTTCCCGAATCACTCGGACAAAAGACCGCAGAAGAATCAAACAACAATTCAACAACGAATACTGTTTATGTCACGCTTCGAGATGTTGAGCGTGAGAGCGGGTCACGCGATTTTGAAGCTAGTTCGACGCCCTTTGAACGTGAGGCTATTCAAGTGGTGGTCGACAATGGATCGTTGCAAGTCCATAGTACTGCGGAATTAGCAAATAGCAACCATTCAATGTCTGCTATCAGTGATGGACAACAACAAGCGCTCCCTGAGCTTGGAGATAATGCGACGGAATCACAAATTTCGGTAATGATTTTAAAAATTATATAATGGTATATCGTACAGTACATTATATAGTATAGTATTAGTGAGTGTAATAGTCGATCAGTGCGGTGCATTTACGTTATGTGATGGTCTTTAGATTAGTAAATCTCTCCAAATGCAGGGTCACTACTATCAGCGGATGGCAGAAGCTTTTGCGAATATAGGATTTATTAGAATGGAGCCAGGCAGCGATGATGACAAGCCTGTATCAGCACGGCTTAGAAAAAGGGAAAGGTTAGCATCGTATTCCAAGTACTGTGAAATAATGGTAAATAATGGTATTAATAATTGATATTCATAAACAGTTATCCACAGTATCGCGAAGTATTATTCTCGACACGGAGGAAAAGAAAAAAGACAACATCGCACGGACCAACCCCGCAACGAAGCCGGAGCGCAAGTATTGGAAGCTTGGCATCACGCGGGGAGTCAAATATCTCAACTCCCTACCCTCCCTCGCAAAGAAGTCGTAGCGCGAGTGTTGAAAGTACGGTGTCGCGTGAAGAGCCCCAAATTTCAACTCCCAAGCGTCCCCGCGGACGCCGCATCACCAATACGTTATCACGTGAATTAATAATATCAAGTCCAAGGCGTCGTCTGCGAAGAAGTCGCAACATCAACGTTGTATCACGTGAAGTCTCAACTCCAAAGCGTGTTCGAAGAAGTCGCAGCGTCAACGTTGTATCACGTGGAGTCTCAACTCCAAAGCATCGTGCTCGAAGAGGTCGTAGCGTCAATGTTGTATCACGTGAGGTTTCAACTCCAAAACATCGTGCTCGAAGAGGTCGTAGTGTCAATGTTGTATCGCGTGAAGTTTCAACTCCAAAGAGTCTCAAGCGTCGTCCGCCAAGAAATCGTAGTATCAGCGTTGCAAGTACTTCTAGGGTTGTTAAACGTCCACGAGGATCTGCGTCGACTCGTGGGAAGCGTAGGCCGCGTGCTAATAAAGGATTAACAGAACTGACGTCTTTGGAAGAACAAGTGGAAGAAGGGACTGCTTTTAAGGAAAATACAGTTGACGAAGACTCACACAACATTAATGACAGATCTGCTCCTGAAACAATAGAAGAACAATCCGATCAACGAAATAGCGTTCAAGAAGATGACACTGATGGTGAAAGTAGTAGTATTGAATTGAGGTCGGTACGCAGTCCACGTGGTAGAGTAAGAGGCGCTAGAGGTAGTCGAGGAAGTGCGAGCATTTCCAGGGTTGCCAGACGTTCTCGAGCATCGGCAACTCGTGGGAAGCGTGCGCTGCGTGCTAATAGTAGATCAAATAAGCTGACGTCTGTGGAAGAGCAGGTGGAAGAAGGGACTATTTCTAAGGAAGATACAGTTGACGAAGACTCGCATGACGTTAATAACAAATCTGCGTCTGAAACGATGGAAGAACAATCTGATGAACATAGTAAATCCGATGAACATAGTAGCTTCCAAGAAGGTGGCAGTGATAGTGAAAGTAGTGGTATTGAATTGAAACCAGTACGCAGTCCACGTGGTAGGGGAAGACGTGTTCGAGGAAATCGTGTTCGAGGAAGTCGAGGGGTTGCGAGCACTTCTGGAGTTGCCAGACGTTCTCGAACATCGGCAACTCGTGGGAAACGTACGCGGCGTGCTAATAGTAGATCAAATAAGTTGACGTCTATGGAAGAGCAAGTGGAAGAAGGGACTATTTCTAAGGAAGATACAGTTGACGAAGACTCGCATGATGTTAATAACAAATCTGCATCTGAGACGATGGAAGAACAATCTGATGAACATAGTAAATCCGACGAACATAGTAGCTTCCAAGAAGATGACAGTGATAGTGAAAGTAATAATAGTATTGAATTGAAGCCGATACGCAGTCCACGTGGTAGGGGAAGACGCGTTCGAGGAAGTCGTGGTCAAAGAGGCCGAGGTCGGGGAGGCCGTACAGGAGGATCACCGGTTGAGCGAAGCTTATCTCCGAGTTTACCTCCGGATGTGGTCGAATTGATTGTGGAGAATCCTATAACTCTTGATGTTGAGAGCACTTCTACAGTTGTCAGACGTTCTCGAACGTTGGTCACGTCTGCATCGACTCGTTCATTGCGTAAATCAAATAAGCATACGCCTTTGGAAGAGCAGATGGAAGAAGGGACTATCTCCAAGGACGATACAGTTGACGAAGACTCGCATGACATTAATAGCAAATCTGCGTCTGAAACAATAGAAGAACGATCCGATCGACAGAATCGCTTCCAAAGGGTTGACAGTGATAGTGAAAATAGTAGTATTGAATTGAAGTCGATACGCAGTCCACGTGGTAGGGGAAGAGGCGGAAATCGTACTCGAGGAGGCCGAGGTAGAGGGGGCCGCACAGGAGAATTACACCTCAAGCGAAGTTTGTCACCAAGCTTACCTTCGGATGTGGTCGAACTGATTGCGGAGAATCCTATAGCTCTTGAAAATGCAGTAAAGGCCTTGGCATCCACTAATTACGATTTGCTTGGAAGTACGACTCCGGTTGTCAGTCCTTCGACGCCATCGAGCGATAGAGCACGTAGTCCCAACCGATACCGAATAATTCCTCGGTCGCCAACTCCATCCTTTAATTATCCTTTCGATCGTAGTGCTAGTGCTAGTTCTAGTCCTACGCCGAGTGTTGGTCGTAGTTCGCCGACGAGTTCGAGGGCATGGACTGACATTCATTGGAAGCAATTGAAGATTTTGTACAGGGAGACAAGGATAGCATATATACGATCAGGAAAAGAAGTTATTGGGAATACAGAATTTTATCAAACGGTTGCTAATAAGTTTTGCGAGTTGGATTCGCGTAATCTCTTATTTTTACGGTAAGGTCACAACAATGGGATGTTTTGTGATTATTTTGAAACGAAAGAGCATAAAAATAATAATTATATTCTATATTCTGTTGACATAGGGACCTGAAAGTTCGTGTAAAGAGTATAGAACGAGCAGAATTGTCCCGTAATACCGAGCGAAGGGATAGTATGGATAGTACTACATCATATAATAGTGTTAATCTGTTTAATAGAGAATATTCTAATCTAAGGGAAGGAAGTCCCGCCGAGACACCCAAGAAACGAAAGTTGAGCGAAATTGATTCGACTTCTGAGGTATGTATGTCGTTCAGAGAAACAAGCCAAGCATACAAAAGGCTCACGCTGTTTTGCATATACCGGTACAAGCACGCACATACATATATTCATACGTACATATGCATACATATTATATACATTTATATAGCCACTGAATGCCGAAGACGAAGATCAGCACAAACGAAAAAAGGTATACGAAACTCCAACGCGGCTGACTAACTTTATTAGTAAATGGTTTGGAGATCGATGGACATCTCCAAGCGGTAGTCGAGTGCATTCATCTGGTATCAGCGAAGATGATAATGAAGTAAACACGTCGGAACTGACACAATCACCTACCGCGACTATGAATCCTAAAGACTAAACAGAAATAGCTCATCATAATCGTAAAATCCTCAGGAGTTGAATTTTGGCGGCAATACCATCATCGCATAGCGTTTTGCAATTTATCCCAACTTGTAACGTATCCTCTGCTTGATGGTTACCCAGGTATTTTGCCAATTGCTATGCTCGGGTATTCGTTCAAGCTCTATTGTAAATTATATATAAATACATTTTCGTAGCCTTATCATATATATATATATATATCTCTCTCTTTGAGCAACCATAGTTTTGCCTGCAGTTAACTCTTTATCCATTCATACAACCAACAAACAGTATTGTCTTTTTCCGGGGGTTTTTTGGGGACTGTACATATGATTATTCACCCAATAGAAAGTTCGAAATAAATAAAACGTCACTCTCCACTTGACTTAGCTTTGCATTTAAGTTGTATGTGAAACGATGTATTTGACTAGTTTGTCACATTACAGGTACACACGATTAAGCGAAGTCACCTGCGAGTGTCACGCAACAGACTATTTAAGTCATATTTTTATCTTTCCCGATAGTATAGTTGATCGATAACGCCCTTGCCTTATTATTCCTAGCAATACGAATTCTCCTGTCAATATTTATATTAAATCCTTCACCTACTAAATCCTAATATGAAAGACGTTACAAACGACATTATCTCCGTACTGCCTGTACGCGCAACTCCTAGCATACAACAGGACAGTGACAACGACGTGGTCGAAGAAACTGGTGTCAATAGATCTTACGTAGGCATTAACTTTGAGCCACCCCTCCCTGTCATTCCTGTGACAACAGCAAACGAAGAGACGATTACGGCAGACTGCCCCAGAATTTTTAAAACAAACGACGAAATATCGCAGCTGAATTTCGAAAATTTAGAGAAGGTTGCTTCCCAAATGTGGGGGAATCGTGTTGACGTACCAATGGATTGGGTTGATAAAGATCAGTTTACCGGAAAAGGCACACCGAGTGCCATCATGAATCCTCAATATTCCGTAACATGGGACCAAAATAGCATGGACAATGATGATAGCGAAGAAGGCTCAGATACATGGCATGATAACGGTCATAATCGTTCTCACAGACACTTGCCGTTCAGACAAAATACATATCCGTCTGGCGAACGAACTTCTTTTAACAACAATCACAACAGAAATTACGGTAGGCAGCCGTACGGACAATCTCGAATGAACTATAACGAAAACAATCAGCATCGTCGAAGAATGAATTCATATCCACGAGACGTGCAGCAGACAAGAAGACAAAGGGACAGAGCATTTGGGGAGAACAACAGGTCTCCTTCACGTCAATCAGGAAATCAACATTCCGTCAGATGGAATCGTCAAGACAATCGACCATTCACTGGACGACTGCGTGTCTTTGGCGAATTATATATACCACAGCCCATGAACGATGAAAATTTCGGACGTTCATCGCGACTCCAATCAAGTGTACGCGTTTATACAGATGTGACGCCGAGATGCGAAAATGATTTACTTTGGCGCG
Organism: Paraglomus brasilianum; assembly: GCA_910592345.1. NCBI lineage: Eukaryota > Fungi > Glomeromycota > Glomeromycetes > Paraglomerales > Paraglomeraceae > Paraglomus > Paraglomus brasilianum. The sequence continues at coordinate 22,447 of CAJVPI010000475.1, forward strand.
ATGTCGGTGATCCTATTATACATGATACTGAAGAAAGTGTTATACAAGATATCAGACGTAGGATGGGTGAAGAACGTGATGCAATCAGAAATCCCGGTTCCAGAAAACAAAAATCAGCACAGTACCACAACGGAAAATCAAAAGAAACTGCTCTGACCAATCTACGCACTCTTCATCGCAGAGAACCCCATGATTGGCTTTATGCACTGCATAACCAAAGAATTAATTTATTCTCATCTCAATCCCTTTCGACGTTTTCCCATCAATCAATGGAGTTGGCGATAGAAATGCTTGCTTCACCACATGTGTCGAATGCGAATGGAAGGTTTCGTGACATTGTTGTAATATTAACAAACCAGCCGCCGTTTTTTGTTAAAACTATTAGATACTTGTTGGAACACGTTCGGTCGTTCGAATTATTTATGCCAATGTTACGTCTTTTTGATGCTATTTGTCAACTAATACCAAAGTATTCCACAGTCATACCGGTAACAGAGATGGAAATGATTCTAAAGAGAGCAAATTGGTCGATAAGTGACGAAGAGTGGCACGAGATTTCGGCATTTTTTTCCAGGATTGACAGTCTTCAGAGGACAGTTTACCAACCAGCCGATCAGAGTTTACGTATAGAAGATGACAAACGCAGGACTGCCAACAATGAATCGTATACTGCGCGTATTAAAAAACCCATTGTACCCGATGTTGCAGAGCTCTTCGATGTCGCTGCTCTTTGCAACAAGGATAATGTTTTTCGCGCCAACCTTTTTCGAAGCCTGGAACCTAGAAAGTTTATCGCTTACAAGGATACTTATTATTCTCTACTTTGCAAAGAGCTACTTGAACCACTCCAAAAATCACTTTTAACATGGATCAATTATGAGATACGTGCATCCCTTCTGCCAAGTTCTTCCACATTATCGGAGCATGTCTTTTATGATAATGTGCGAGTTGTCAATACTTACATGGAGCGATCATATCAACCGTTGGTGCGCGTGGCTTTTAAACCATGTCGTCTTATTGACTGGGATCTCGGGCAGCATCTCATTTATGGTACATTTGTTATTTTATTTAAAGTCTCATCTCTTGATGATGGGAATGATGAATATCTGGAAATAGATCCATCCAGTCTGATATGGGCTGTCGTTAAGGACTTTGATATTAGTGATTTAAAAAATGCAAACAACGTTGAAAGCTTTGTCGGATTAGGTTTTGAACCCAAGGAATTCGACAAACTCGACAGCCAGAGTACGTACATAATGGCTGAATCTACTGTACATTATCCTACCATTAATTCCTTATTAGATTGGTTGAAATCTCCCGAATGTTCCCTTGAGAACAAACCCATGATAGCGAAACTGTTTGGGATGGAAACGGACAATGGACCACCCTCATATCTTTATAAGAGGAAGTTGGATTTTTCTTCTATTATGAGACATGAACAGCGCAACACGGTTTTCTCAGCAACCTCACAATGGCCCGGCCTCGATTATGGCACAGAGGAGACAATATTCAGATACGATAGCTCTTTTGTTAGTGCTTTAAAATCTGTATTGAATCATCGAATTTCGATGGTTGTAGCTCCGATTGGTACGTCTCGCTCGACTTTTGCAGCTCGTGCGATTAACATTATGTCTCAAGCCCTTAAGCATAATAATTATCATGAACCAATATTACTTATAACCAGGACTACGCATAGCCTCGATAATATTCTAACTGAATTAAGAGAATTGGGTCAGGATTTTATTCGGCTTGCTTCAATCGATGATTGCACTGATGACGAATTGAAGAAACGACAAATAAATAAGTTGGCAAAGGAATTTCATGGTCAACATAGAGCTGAACTGCGAAACTTGAAAGCCGAACTTGAAGAATTAAGAAAGGCTTTCAGGGTGTACTGGAGAGATAGAACATTTGCCCTATCTGATGAAGGATTTATCAAGCTTGCTCCAGCGTTTGTCAATGATCAATTTGCCGACGCACCAAAGGGGCTTATTAAAGAGTGGCTCTCTGGAAAACCACAGGCCGAAGCTCGTAGAAACGCCAACAACGTTCATAAGCAAGTTCCTAATGTTAGCACGAAGAGTGACACGGACACAAGAGATTCAAAATGCAACCCCGATAAGCCTAAGCTTGGTGCTCGTCACAAGACAATTCACATTCCAAGTGTGAAGTGGACAATGGATCATTATTCTTTGACGGGTCTTGAACGTAAAGGATTATCACAACTTTATAATTCCAACAATTATGACTTTGACTCGGTGACACTGGAATTTGTAAACGCGGAAAGACTTTTAGCAGAATTAGACGAAGAAGATACTTTACATGTCAAGAGTTGGCATAAAGAAAATTTACTACCCCAGAATTATAAACCGGAACTGCCTCAAAGTCTTTATAAAAGCATATCTGACATTTGGAGTACTCATAGACGACGTGTTTGGGCATTAGATTACTTTCAGCGTCAAAAAATTTGGGAATGTTATCAAGGCGCGATTGAGCAACACTTTGAAGATTTGATCAAACGCCTTCATGAAAGAGCATATAATGCGTACAAACAATTGGAGAGCCATAGAGCAGGAAGGTGGGCCGAAGTAAGCAGATTTGCTAATGTGGTAGGAATGACAGTTACCTATGCCACATCTAGCCGTAAACTTATAGAGATGCTTTCTCCTCGTATCTGTGTAGTTGACGAAGCTTCCGAGATACCTGAGATCCAGTTAATGTCTTGTCTCACGAGTAATAACTTGGAACAATTGCTGCTTGTTGGGGATAGTCATCACCATCACAAGCCTCAGATAAAAAGTGTAATTGCAAAAGAGCTCGGTTTAGGTAGGACGCTCTTTGAAAGACATATCAAAGATGTTGCCCAAAAAGTTCTATTAGAACAAACACAGATACATGCTGAAATATATCAATTGGTTAGCGGATTGTATCGTGAACGAATAGAGAGTCCTCGACACCGAACATCCTTCCGAGGAATAGGTGAGCTCGCTGATAGACTTTGTTTTGTCTCTCACGACAACATACACTATGGATCGGCAAATATTTCTGCTAATTGTAACGAGTTTGAGGCAAAATTCGTTGCTCGGTTTGCAAAGTATCTATGTCAACAAGGATATCAATCACAAAACATCACTATCCTGACACCATACGTCAGTCAAAAGAGACTAATCAGCAAAATGGTAGGCCAATACTTTATGGACGCAGGCCAGGGCAAGACAGACAAGAGCAACTTTGTTCAAGTCCAGTGCATTGATGAATTTCGCAGCCAGTACAATGATATTATTATTATATCTTTGGTGGCCGTTGATGTCGAATATCAAAATGAGGCGTTGAAATATATTGGCATGGAGAGTCGAGCTCACTTTGCATTATCGCGCGCTAGACATGGATTGTTCATATTTGGGAATGAAAAAATGATGACAACAAGCAAAGTATGGGAGAACGTTTTGCATAAATTAAAGCGCAAAAGTAAGTCTTATTGAATAATACTAGTACACTGTTTATGTATGTACAAAGTCGGTTTACACATTTACCTGAACTTCACTTTACTACTCTTTGTATTTTCACATAGATCGGGTTAGCGATTGTATAAAGACCTCATGCAAACGACATAAAGATTTAAATTTGTATATGAAATGTGCCGAAGATTTTGATGATTACGCACCAGACGGTGGATGTTCGGTAATTTATTTATTTATTGTTTGGTCGCTTCTACTGTGCAAAATTACTCTGAGCTAACCCGTATTCTTCTATACTAGACTCCCTGCGAAATCTGTCTCCTTTGTGGGCACGCATGTCCGCGTAAATGTCATCCTGAGGCCCACAAGGACGAACAATGGATCTGTACCCGTAAGTGTTCTCGCCGACGTCCTGAAGGCTGCACTCATCAATGTCCTCACAAATGTTATGAATGTCAGCAAGAGGGATGCCCACCATGTATGGAAGAGATTCAAACAGAATTGAGCTGTGGGCATTTATGTAGCGTCAAATGTGGGGATATAAGCGGAAACCATTCCTCCTGGGAGTGTCAGCAAATGGTTCCTCATAGGATGTCATGTGGACATTTTACTATGATAAAATGCTATCAGACGACAGATATAGTATTTTTGTTAACCTTAGAATGTCCACAGACAATCTTTGCTGAATCTCTTGGATGCGGGCATATTACCGAAATTCAATGTGGCAAAACTCCTGTTTGTAGCAAACAATGTGAACGTCGACTTCCTTGTGGGCATGTGTGCCGTAAACGATGTGGGACCGAGCATGGGCATGACAGACAGGACTGTGATGCGCCTTGTGCGAAAAAGCTTATCTGCGGACACCACTGTGAAAATGGATGTAAAGTACCTGATATGCACACTTCGATATGCCTGCGAGACTGTAGAAATCGGTGCATGCATGGCAGGGTTTGCCCCTACGAATGCTACAAACCATGCGTCGAATGCGCGGAGGCATGTGATTGGAATTGTCCGCATTTCACGTGTACTAAACTGTGTCGGGAAGCGTGCGATCGTCCTGCATGCGATGAACCTTGTCCTAAAAAGCTTTCTTGCGGGTAAATATGTTAATCTTTAGTTTCATGTTGTAATTGATGAGGATTATGCTAAACGATTAATACTATCGATAGTCATAACTGCTGCGGTCTCTGTGGAGAAAAATGCCCCCCTTGCAAAAAATGTCATCCATCGTCGTCTTGTTCAATTACTTTAAGAGAGCTTGGAGATTTTAGTGAAGACGAACGTGTATATGTATTGCCTGAATGTGGTTGTGGTAAGTAATAATCGGTTATCAGTTTGTTGCTTGCTTGGTCTATTGTGTCTAAACTTCTTTCCTTGTATTTTAGTATTCTCGGTGGAGGCTCTCGACCTGTACTTCCAGAATCCTGCCAAGACCGGTAAGAATAATTGATGTCGATAACATTATCACTATGAAATCGTATTAACAGTGTCATAATTGCTTGCCAGAGAATCACGTCGCTATTAAACTGTGGGAATGTCCCAAATGCCAGGCTCCGATATTTACCGCGTCTCGATATAATCAATATATCAAAAGCGAAATACAACTTTGGAATCAGATAAAGACCCAACACTGTAAAAGGTTTACTCAGCTGACAGATGAAGAACGGCAGCAAGTGATTGAAGCAATGAATTCCGAGAGCTCAACTGGGGAGTTTGGTATGGTTGGCGGGCGTTGGTTTGTATGTCCGAAGCAACACCCTTACTATATAGGTATGTTGTCTATAATCTTATGGACCGACTTGTTTATGATATAAATAAGTTGCTGATGGATATTTAAATTACGTTTGATTTCTATCGCACAGGTGATTGCGGTGGGGCCACTCAGATTTCCAAATGTCCAGAGTGCGGCGCTGTCATAGGAGGTGTCAATCATAAAGTAGTAGAGAGTAATAGATTTTATGGTGAATTTGACGGATCGACACGACCAGCTTGGCCTGGACAAGATTAACGTTTGACGAAATTATTACTAATGAATGTCGAGATTTTTGTAAAATATATAATCATCAGGGCAGAGATAGTGATAGAGATGTAAGTAGAGAGGCTAACTTCGACCTGCAGCGATCCGTTCTTTCTACGGTTTGTTGGCAAGGTTAGCTCTTTCCTGACGATTGTTAGCGAAAGTCAACATTCTCTGATATAATTGTACATTATCTAGTGAGCATAATGAATGTAAATCACTAAAATATAATATGGAAAGTTTCTGGTAAAACATCAAGCACTTGATACTATGCTTAGAGTATGTGCCTCATAAGGCAATTCGGGCGAACATTGTTATTGCTAGTCGCAAAAGCCATAACTGATTACAATTTTCTGCGGTGATCCCTCACCTTCGGATGTATCGCCGCTACTTATCATATCACCATATGCCTTGAGATTATAAACCCGGCCACCTATGAGTTGGATGAGTTGGTAACCCTTTTTTAATATCAGTCTATGGAATTAATCTAAAAAAGAAACTTGTGTACTTTAGCATTCTCTTCACAGTATGTCTATACGCGTCAATAAAAATATTCGCTATGGCAAAAATAATTATTCACATGGCCAATTGGGATGACGACGACTTCACATTCACGTCGTCATTGCATGACCAAATGGGGAAACCTTCCGCCATTGAGGCATCATCATCCGTTTTCTAACGTTTGTTAACGTTTTTTATCATTCGAAATCATGCCTTCTCTCTATATGCTTCATTTTCTGCTTTTGTTGGCTGTGGTACCACTCCCGATTGTGAAGAAAATCAAGGACAGCAGTTAGACTATTTTGCATAAGATATTTTGAGACAGTTTAAGCTAACTTTATGCCGCCGTAAATGCAAATATGTCGTTAATTTCATTGTTAATTGGAAATTATTTGTCTAAATCGCTAAAGTTAGAGGTTAGACATATTTTCCATATTTGGGGTGTTTTAAGCTCTCAGATGCTGATGCAACTGCAAATATGTCATCAATTTCATTATTACTTAGGAGTTAACGCCTAAATTACTAAAGTTTAGAGGTTAGATTTTATTAAAATTGAGGGAGTTAGTCTCTAAATTGATCAATTTTCTGTCCCAAACCCCCCAAAATGAGTATGTGTCCAGCATAGGATACTAGTACTAGTCTTGCTTGGTATACTGGAACTGAGATGGTGCAAGCTAGTATTCTGGAACTGAGATGGCAGTACTAAGCCA
>CAJVPI010000476.1:0-29114 GCA_910592345.1 Paraglomus brasilianum
TAATTACTATTCTATATTCTTCCTACGATAGATTATAAATATTTCTGATTAAGATGTTATTTTAATTCTACCATAAGTTAATCGAGCACCGCTGCTGTTGACAAGAGTGACGCCGATGACATTTTCAAACTTGACAAAGAAATCGAAAACCTGGAATATATTCACAACAATGTTCATATCAACGTGCGGTGTCTCGTCCAAGCTCTTTAAATTGAGTGGTTTGCTTGATTCCAAAACGCGTGGATCGAGATCGTCAATAGGAACGATTATACGCGGTCGACCAGGTTTACGAGAAGATACACTCTGTAAATCAACAAGAAATAAAGTTAAAAAGACGAAAGCAATCAATACGCAAACGATTCGACATCTTGAATAATACAAAGACCAACGTTGTGTTGAGTATCCAGAATCTCGGTTAAGACGCGTGATTCTGCGCCAAGCAGTGACGACTCTTTAGGTGATGAGTTGCTGCTCGACGCTTCCTCGCTAACGGTCATGCCAGCACTCTCATCACCTCCATCAGACTGCCTACTAATTTTCTTGAAAAAGCTTGCAATCGTGTTCCGTCGCACTTTATTATTTACTTCATTATGAATTGCAGAATTCCTTCTCTTTCTACTACCTCTACCTCTACCTCTCCCTCTGGTTCTCTCTTGGCCTGCCGGATGACGAACGACACTAAAGCGTCTAGTGACCGCGGTAGTAACTCGAGGTACTTCAGTATTTATCACAACGCGCACCGTCTCATCTTCCGAAGACGAAGCCGACGAGGTTTCTGAAGAGTCGGAAATGACGATCGGGTTGCGTTCAGAAAACTCGGTAGAGGATGTTTCGGAGATTGCGCTGTTTACGGTTAACCCAGCATCATACAGATTTTGAGATCTGGGCACAGAAGTTATTTCTGCGTTCTCTTGAGTATTTAAACCAGTAACGTCAGAGCGAGTATTCGATCTTGATCCTGTTGTTCTAGGTCGCCTACCACGCTTGGTTGTGATCTTTGGAGTCTCTTTGGGAACTTCTATTCTTACTTCTATTCTATCTTCGTCCGAACTTTCTCGAGTCGGTTTTTGGATGAGCCATTCTGTAAGTTTATTGGTCTGCCTGGTTTTATTTGGAAGGTTCGGAATATGTGACATCTGTAGGATTGGGAATTCAACCAACGGTTGATGGTAACGTCCCTTTGTGCTTTGTGTTCGAAAAGCCATGAAGTGGATAAAGGAGGTGAACGCGAGTTAGTGCAAGCGAAAGTGGAGTGAATACGAAGGCTTTCGTCATTTTTGTAATGGGAAGAGATTTGTTGTTATGACGCGTCGGTGTTTAGGTATTGCACATACCTGGAAACGTGTATTTTATACGTGTGTTTTTTTTTAAATGGTGCGAAAGTCAACGGAAATCGTGCTGGGACACTTCATCGAGAATGAAGAGGATAAATATGGAAATTGCCGTTGATTGTTTGGTACCACGCGTCATGTGCGCAGCAGATATCAAATAGATTACGGCTTTGTTTGTTGGCGCGTAGAATAACGAAGATCAATGATTCGAAACACTGCAAAAAATGGTTGCCATGTAATATTAATCGATGTTGATACATTATACGTAAAATATGTGTACAGGTAATATCAAGTTTGTCGTTGTGTTGGTTGATAGTGCGTGCCGTCTGAAACTTTGTATTATAAAGCAGAGTTGAAACTACATCTATTCTAAACGAAAACAAATGGGAAGCTAACAAGTCCATGCTTGTCACATAACCTTTGTAACTGTAGTCTCTCTGGGAAATACACTACCATGTGCTAATGTAACTAATTTCTACTTGCATTATACTAAATGCCTAAGTTATCTGCTTGTCTAGAAGGGCACAACGCAATCAATTGATATAATCTGTTATAACATTTATAATTATAGATGTATAAACAAACAAGTCCGAATCACACTTATATGACCGCGTCCTTTGTTAGCGCACATAAAGGACACACATAAATGAATATACAATTACACGGCATATGTTTAAATCTATTTGCAAGAGAAACTTTACTAATGCGAATCATTGAATACTGTAATTATCGAATCCAAGCCCAAGCTTATGTGAATGCAATTCAGCGAGAGCAAACAAAGGCTGCTGTGAGAATGCTTGCAAAAAATCATTTTATAACGAATTAATTTGCCAAATCGAAATTTACAAATTTCTTTTCTTTTTTTGCGTGACTGACACAGTGATACGTACTTAATTATGCGTTTTCTGGCTGTAAATGCTTACAGTTATTCTCATACGTGCGATATCTATGCTGCAAAAGTTAAGTCAACTTGTTTGAACTGTCTGTACTTTGACTAATAACATTTTGAAGCCAAATGAGTTTTACTTGAAGGAACAAATGGGTAAAAACATGTACAGTATACATGTATGCATTGGAAATTACTGGTTCCAAAAAATACCTCTAACAAGCATATTGATTTTTTTATTTAGTAAAATTTCTTACCAAGATTAAAGAGTTTAGTGTAATTCAAGTAATCTAGCCACCATAAACGTATCGTTTACCAACATTGGTGTTTAAATGCTCATGTTCGCAGAAAATAAATCATATAACAGTCACGCAAAACAACGAGCATAATTAGTTTGTAATTGATAATTATGAAAGCTGAACAAAGAAAGACGTGGATATTGACAAGCAGAAGGCAATACTGAATTTCTGAATAAATCAGCCAACTAGAGTTTTGAGTAATATTACTTTATGAAGTAAACCCGCGGAACAAAATTTAGGGTATTCCGTCAGAACCGACAACTTTATAGCTCGTACAGTAAATTTCTCAACAACAATTGCATATGCTGAAGGAATTACCGGTCAACTGTGTCTAATCGTCTAAATTGCGATTGTGAAAGACTTTTTGTGCAAATGCCAGCTTCAACGCGCCTGCCAAATTTGCTTCCGATAGATGAATGTCTCGAGCATTTGTCGTCAATATGCTCTTGAGTAAGTCAATGTAAATCCTAAAGCGAGGTTCGATATAGCGAAAAATAAATTGTAAATTCAATATCGACTGTAGTTTTGAAAGTGTTATTATTATTATCCTCTGTATATTTATCTAAACAATATGCTAACCCAGACCAGCGTACAATTTCAATTGCTGACAGAAAATAACACGAATAACGAAACGAATAAACAATTTCTCGTTAAATATTTAGAGCATAAACTAAAGAAAGATTTCTTTGCGAAAAGTATTTGTAAAATAAATTATGCTCGCAGAATATTAATAGTGTCTCAAGGGTTAAAATTTCACGCAGAGCAGAATCAGACAGCTCAGCAAGGCATACTAGAGTATACTTGTTGTTTACATTTGCTTTACGACACTATCAGATAAGACCCGATAAGACCCAAACGACCATACCTTAGCACCACGTCTCATCAGCCCGTAATTTGCGATGTGTATCCGCAAATAATTTTTGCATGTTACATTAGTGATATAATTATAAATTATTTTATATCAAATATACGACTGCGAGTAATTTTCGTTTGAATAAGGTTTCTGGATATAAAAGGGAGCCCAAAGATAAAGACTGCTCCTATCTAATTAGCGACGCTGTGATTGACCGATGCATCAATGAAATTCTCTTCGATCGGAGCCATCCGACATTGCATGAATTACATAAGCTATTTGCACAGTGGTACACGCTAGTTTCTGATATCAAAAACTGCCGTATTTGTCAAATCATAAAGCACACGGATAATCTAACATCAACCGAGAACAACTTGTCATAAGTTGTTCAACAAACAATTATATACAAATGGTCGCATGGTTTGGTGAAGGGTTTTCTGTTTATTCATCTTGATTGACAATACACATGAATATGTTTATTTCCGTATCAGAGATCTTCATGCCAGATGATCGACTCAAATAATGAGAATGTATCGACAATAATAAATATTTACTAATGACTATTCACAATTATACTGTAACTCCAAAAATCAACATGCTAATTACTTTACTACTGTATCGGGTTGTTTGTCATCTAACTCTATCCTCTGCGATCTTACATTAAACTAAACCCATCCCTTTTCTTCATTCAAATCGTTCGCATTCGCAGGCATTATACATCATCCCTTTCTCTTTTCTCTCGACACCATCCGTAATCCCAATATTATAAACAAGTAAGGAATTGTGCTACTATCTTCCATGTCAACAACCTTTCATCGATCTCCTCTCATAAATCTCAATTGTATTCCAAATGCATGGGTATCATCGACGTTACCCGTCAAGCTGCTGATTATCCGCCATCTGTCGAACCGCGCATAACAGGTGTGAAATTAGATGTGTGTTTGTTTTGGTCTCAAAGATTTCGCCAGAGATAAAGCGAAAAGATTGGACAGGTGGTCAATGAGAATACGAATGATGGGAAAAGGATGAAACAATGGAGAAGAGAAAATAATTGAACGCAGGAAAAAGAAAGGAAAAGAAGAATGTAGGAAAAGAAAGGAAAAAAAGGAATGGATTTTACAGACGAGAGGAATGCAATTATGTACAACAAATAATTTGTAAAAAACTTTTGATTTAAATTATAATGATTAAAAAGAAGAAAAAAGAAGACCATCCATCCCTTTTTTTTAATGTCTGATGATGTCCAAAGAAATCAACTGAAATCAACTGAAATCAACCGCTTAACATTAAACTGTTTAAACGACCAAGACTACGTTAACCTTAAGCCCATGGTCGTGTAAAAATGTCTCTTTTCGTAATGAATGTCGTTGATTGTATTTTAACACTCGATGTGAGCGAGATGTCTTTTTCATCTTTTCACTTCGAGTGATAGATAGAAAGGAAGTGTGAGGTGAGAGTAAAAAAAAAAAAAACTCGGTGGAATACTCAAGGGAATAAAGTGGGCGGATAGAGAGATTTAGGAGTAAGGAACTAGGGACAATAAAGAAAAACGTAAAGAAAGAAAAGTAAGTAAGAAAGAAAAAGAAAGAAAGAAAGAAAGAAAGAAAAAAGAAGGTGAAAAGCATTATATATTTTTTTTCAAAAAGGAGTTTTATATATTTATACAAAAAGAAAAATTAAAAAAGAAGGGAAGCCTATTCCGTAAAGTCATAAACATATGACACCTCGTCCATGTAATGATGGCCAGGCGGAGGCTGCTGATAAGGCGGGGGCGAAAATGATGTCATATAAGAGGGTAGGGTGGGTGCATGCTTTGGCAGAGGTGTACCAGACCTAGGAACATTTCTAGGACCAACCCTGGGCGAATTCGGTGTTTTCATTTGCGGTGGGATTGGTGGTGGTATTGAAGGAGCCTTTGGTGCAACAAGCCTATGTGGGGAAGGGAGGAAAGTGATAAGGAAAGACGATATTGGTGGGTATACATATGCATATATGCGTTAATGAAAAAGCTTCATTATTCAGATGCGCGACCCGTAGCTTTTTTTTTTTTTTATATACATAAAAGTCAAAAGACTGAATCAGTATACAAATATAATAGAAATCCCAAATACCAATTCTTCACATCGCTAACGTACCCGTCATATGGGAACGGCGGCGGCGGCGGAGATGACATCTCGTTGGAAACCGCAGATGGCCTTCGGGACCTTGGCGAATCTTGATCACTATATACGGAGAAATACCTTTCTGGTCTATCGGCGAACTCGCTATCGCTATCTGCCGACGGCAATGCTTGTTGCATGTCGGCATAAGGATAATTGTTCATAGCACCAGCATTGTGCATAGCACCAGCATTGTGCATAGCACCAGCATTGTGCATAGCACCAGCATTGTGCATAGCACCAACATTGTGCATAGCACCAACATTGTTCATAGCACCAACATTGAGGTAAGTTCGCGGACTCTGATACATCAATGCTTGTGATACCATTTGAGAATGCGCTTGAGCAGGAATGCGCGGTGACTTTGGCAATGGCGGTGGTTGAGCCGTTGGAGCATCTGTCCTGTGTTTCTCTACAATATTCGCCACTCGGACACTCTCTTCGACGCTGACGTCTGAATCCGCACCCCAGAGACAGAATTTGATGCCCAGCTGGTGGGTGATCGAAATGAATCGTCCAGAGTAAGTAGGCTGAACGCTCCTCGGAATGAACAGGTTGATGGTGTGGACGCATTCGCCTTCGTATTGATTAGATACCGGCTGAAGGTAATGCATTTCTTGTCTGGGAATGACCAGCGAGGCCGCTTGTTCTTTACAATGACGGGTTTCACTTGGATTGTTGCAGCGAAAGTCCATACATGTCTTTAAAACAATCTCTACTCTTTCTACGCTGATTCCTTGTTTCAAGAACCTAATCCTCATCGGGATGGTCACATATGTCCCCAAGTTGAGCTGTTTGTTAGGAGGTAATACAAAGGTATAATCCAGACCGTTGCGTGATTCTCCGCGTAATTTGAATGGGGGACTGTTCTGGTTGTCCAATACAAGAGTGCGTTTCAGTGGGCAGACTATTTCGACGATTTGCGTATTGTTTGTGGTTAGACCTCCTCTGCGAGTGATGGTAGCTTTGAGTACGTATGATACCGAGCCTATTTCACTCGTAACCGACTCTGGGAGATTATAAGGCAATTTGACTCTGAACGGAACTTCTATACTTTTGACAAGTTTGTCGTCCGATTCTTCCCATATTTTATACGTTTGATCAACGAGAACTTGTTCGCCAATATGCATGGATTTTGTGCGTGCTTGAGCTTTGTACCAAAGGGTTTTTTCTACACCTCTTAGGTTGAGGAGGATACTTTTTACGTGGCGTGGTTGAGAATAGTTGATTTCGAGAATGCCGACCAGAGAAGTTTCGGAATCTCCAAGGATACCCTTTTGGAAAGAGGTTTCGCCGGATAAATATGCAAATTTGACACTTTTGTGTCGTTTGAGATACGAACTGGTCGGAGGACGATTGCGAGGAGAGAGGACCGGAGAACCAGCCTGCGAACTTACTGCAGACATTGGAACATGATTGCTCATAATTGACATGTTATCGGCCATGTGTGGATATAGAATAAATTGGATGACAAAAGAGAAAGGAATGAGGCTTAATCCGTAACTGCAAGATTATTATTATTTGGCGGGTAAGTGGGTGTTTCTGTTGTATACTTTTTCCTCAGCGTTAAAACATCAACTTTATACGATATTCAACCGACTTGAGTCTATCAATTCTAGAAAGGGTAATTACGTGTAGAGACAAGGAAAAGCGATGTCGATTATTTTTATTTGTTACAAGTAGTATTTTAGTGGATGCGTGGGGCGGGGGGAGGAGGTTTTATTTCAAAGGAGTGCTATCTTATTATCTGACAACCCCAATCAGGAATTGATTCTCGGCGAGAAAAAAAACTCACTCTTTTGGCTAGGTTATCATACCTGATAAGGCGAGCAGGATATTTATATGCACATATGTATACATGTATATGTGTGTATACTTTATATATAACGTTTTAGAATACTAATGCATAAACGCTAAATGTTTGTGTATTGGCGTAAAAGCATTCGATCCATTACGAAATTTTGGCCTGGACACAACGCTATTAATCGTAACCAACTAACTCCATTAGGTCTCATTATTATTAATCCTCACGTAAATTTTTACTCAGCGCAACCAGGTTCAACAGTGACATGTCAGAACAGAACCCACATTATGATTACGATTATGATTACGACAATAACAACAATAGCAATAACAATAATACAATGATATTAATTCAATGGTAATGAAATGTTAATCAAACATCTACGCCTGTTGCTTTTTACCTGTTGCTTTTTACTTGTTTACTTGCTTTATCGCTACATCTGTCTTAACCGCCCCGCTTAAATTCAAATAAGATTTGCATTGCATTAATTTGCATACAAGAAAGACCACACAACAAATCCTCCATGTCAAACGGCCAAGACATAGTCTAAACGTGTCACTTTGCTTGTTAAAGCGAGTGAGACAAAGAGTGATTGGATCGGTAAGAAATAAAACGAGGTTTGTAGTGACACGGGAGAATACGTCAAGGATGATGTTATGGGAACGAGTCCACTAAGAGGACGAACCTAAATGTTGGTTGGAAAGGGGACGAGCAGGCTGATTGTAGGGGGGGGGGGTCATTCTTTTGTCATTAAGAACATTCTTATTACATTAAATGTCGTCTAATTAAATGCGTATCGAGAAGGAGAGACCTTGCAGAATGCTATTAATTCGCATAACCAATTGGCTGCAAACCTATTTTGTTTATTGTTACATATATTTGTTCGGTGTTTTATTATTTAGATTTGAATTAAATATTTGTCTATTGGTTAAATAGTACTTCCCAAATAAAATATAATAGTGTCAAATTATTGCTTTTATTTGTTGTGCGCGCTGTTTGTGCGGACGCTCCGAATATTTATTTTGCCCATCCGAGACTCGGAATAATGAACATAAATTCTTATTACAAGTGGTTATCAAATATATCGACTGTGGAACATTGCACATCTTATCGCCATGTGACCACAATGCGGTATTACTCTGATGCGTTGCCTGATTTGCCCAGTGACCATGAAACATCCCGGTTTGGATTGGCATACAAATATAATGCAGGTATTTTACGTTTTGAACACCAATAATCGATAATACAGAGTATTAACAATGAATAGTAGAATTCCCCCATTCAAAATGAATGAGAATCCTGTACAACGTTGATTAGAACGAAGCAATTGGAAGAAACCATTGAATGATGAACGCTGACAATTGCCAAGGCTAAATAAATAAAAAACAGGTATAAATTATCTTACTTCATTTGGAGTTAAAAGACCTCGAAACATCATTTGGAGTTAAGCATTGCAGGACCCAATATTCGGATCGACACAGTGATAAAAGAACAACATTCGATCGGCATAGAATAGAACAACATTCGATCAATTATGCAGAGTGTATTCGCATTCCAATTCCAATTCTAGTCATTTTTATTATTATCCTCAACAAGGGCTCCCTTCCTTCCCCTCTCCCCCCCTTATCTTGATTCATTATGGGAGATACCGGATGCATATGCTATCTATAACTAGAAATTTATTATTCGTCATGACAAATAGAGTAACCTATACATTAAGTGTAATACAAAAGAACATACAAGGAATATGGAATACCCAACGAATTGAAACTCACAAATATGTGCACATGGTGTTACGATAAAAAAGCTATGAAAGTAACCATTGCTGTCTATATTTTATAAATTAAAAAATGTCAACATATTTGTGCAAGTTCACAAACCATGGCATCATTCTTCATTCAATGCAAATACTTTCATACGCGACTGTTGTCCTGGACGGATTACCATCATCTTGCCAACTCTACATGAATCTATGCATGCGTCCTACGAACTTAATTCCCGTACAACTCTCTATCTTATCTTTCAAGACATCGTATTATAATCTCTTTATCTCATCTAGTCCTCCCAGTGCCAGGTACTTTATCTAATGTAATGTATTCCTGGACAGTTATTCGTTCTTACTAGTCACACAATTGAAATTAACGTTAATCACACACGCCACGCTGAAAACAAAATAAAACAACAACATACAAACATAAACTAATGACCAATTGACTGTAAATTGATGTTATTAGCAAGCGCCTAAATTGGTTTCCAGTACCATATAGGAAACTATAGGTTAATAGGCATTATAAAACCGGTTGCCGGTGGGTCGAGACCATTGTTGAAATGACGGGTGAACTGATAACGTCATTCCATATTAGATAAACCATTAAGTTTTGACTGTTTTCCAAAATGGCAAACTTGTTGTTTTACATACCACATGCGCAATTTAAATTTGCTTATTTCTGCAAAAGTAAAAAAGTATAATCCACGTTTTATGCAGGGTCATTTCTAGAAAACTAAATCTGAGAATGCCTAAACCTTTAATCGAAATGATCGAACACGTTAAGCATTCTATAGATATCTGATAACTCTGTAGTCCTGAAAAAACAACAACAACGAAGCATTAATGTACGGTAACAATATGTGAAGCTGCTCGGTTAAAAAGTTGACGAGTAACGATAAGCATGTTCACTAGCATTGACCTTAACCTCTTACGTTAATATGTTTTTTAAGTCATGTGATAAGAATGGAGATGCGGATTAACATACTGATGCACGTTTTGACGATTTTACATATATAATTTTTTTCACATTCCATGGATAAACAAATTTGGATAGTCGAACGTACGTGTTTCTTCACTAGAACCGTTATTGGCTGACTTCTTCTAATTAAGAAGAACTTTTCGAATAATTGATCAACAATAATGAATATTATTTCTCCGTAGCGTCGAATTTGGAAATGATCCAACACATGTGGACAAACTTACTTTTTGGAATATCAGTTTGCTTGCATACAATGATTGAGTAATACGAAAAAAAAAAGTGTGCAGAGCTTGTTTAAAGTTTATGTTGCTTGTTACACATTAATGTTTCTTGTGTGTACACGACTCTCATCCAGTGACAAACACACTCTTATCAAACGCAGTCATATCTGTAGATAATAATGACACATTGGACTCATTCTTGTGAGCAATTGCTACATTTGTACGTATCTCCGTTCTCTGCTCTGCAAAAAAGAGCATGTGATGGCATAGGAATGACTTTCTTCCGAATTGTAATTGCTAGCATTTGTTATTATTACTTCACCTCGACTATTGGTGCTTCCCTCAACTTATTGTGTGTTCAGTGCGTAATTAACTGGACAGTATATTATTGAGACAAATCTAACTGCAATTAGACATGTCTTCAGGCATATGTTCTGAACACTGGCACAACATTATCAACGGTATGACAACTCTTTTAGTACAACAAGAAAAGTTGCAAGTACACAGCACGACATTTACAGTTCGTTCTCCCCCCCCCTTCTTTCAACATCTACTCCACCAAGTACCACGCTTTTTCAACATAATATCTCCCTTCAAACTCCCCTCCTCACTTTTCAACATGTAAATTATCTTTTTCTTTCCTGTCCTGTCTAACTTATCTATCAGTATGTAATATTAGGTAGCTGATTTTAAAACTAGCTGTAGCTACGTATGTGTAGCTTGGAAATAAAGTCCCCACTATTGACATTTATAGTTCGTCTACTGCAACGGGGGTAGTGTTCGATGTTACGCAGTAATATTAAATATTAAGCATTACTCTATAAAATGATTGGTAGACATAAACTTTGCATGCATCAACTGTATGTAACCGTTGCGCAAGATAAACATTGAACGTGATAGAAACTTGTTGAATTGTTCAAAAAGCACGCCGCACAACTAGCTTAACTCGAAAAGTCTAACACTTTAACACGCATTAGAATGCATAAGCAAACCCAATGGTGAACTGTTTACATTGGTTTGGCAGTAGCGTTGACTTTGTTCAAATGTATTGTTTACGAATTCATTCCCACACATCATTAATATTAAACGTTATTTCAACAACAAAGGTATGAAGGGGATTCAATAATTCTTGGAACAAAAATATGTTGTGATTCCTCGAAACGATGAATTTTAATCACGTATTCTATGTAACAATTCTGAAACAGAGCGTATGCTTTGCTTCCAAAAATGGCTTTACTTTTTGCCAGCTGTGAAATTAATTTAGTTCTCAAAATCCTTACGCCTAATAGACACCAATGACCTAATAATCGTTAATACTAATGCATATAAAGGTAATTGACTAAGGGTTTACGACGTATATCATTTGAGAAGCAGTATCCGAAATATTTCAAATCAAATAATATTTGTCTGTTCAGTATCTAAAATAATCAGATCTCGGGCTTTTGTGGCTCGCAAGTGATAAACGGTCCAGTGATTGTAAAAGTTGCTGGGATTAAGATGGCAATAGACGTAAGCAGTTTCTATGGACATTTCGCAGGTGATACTAGTTATTCAAGTAGCTTACTGTCGACAACACGATCGGTCGCCATTGTGACATTGATCTGTACTTCACATTAGTGACCATAGGACGCTGCTTGATTCTGGATACGACAAACGCCTGGCAAAGAAAAATGAAACTCATGTCTTCAATATCGAGCCTTGGAAGATTATCATGTAGGCATCGACAAGGCTGCCCTTGACCGGTTTATATAAATTCTTCTTCTGACATCCATAATCTATTAGAATTTAAATTCAATGAGGCAATACAAAAGGTAAAAAAAAAAAGGCCGTTTTCTGCCTCAAAATTTGTTATAAAATACAAGTAGAATTTCATATTCCATTCGACTTTGTTTCATTAACGCCGAAGCAGTCAAATAAAAATCTTTAATATTTACTTCTAAACAAAACACGATTCTTTTAAAAGTGTCTACGTTCTTATCGACTAAGCCAGTGAGGACGCGTGAAAAATGTCACTATTATATTAGTAAGCGACTAGAAGCGGCATTATTGCTACGATTTGAAAATGTCAATTGATCGAAACAATCTAAAGACTTATGCCCTTCTAAATAGTGGTAAGTAAATTGATCAATACAAAACCAAGCTCTGGACGGGAAATTGAGGAGAAGGCTGGCTGGCGAATGGGCAGGCATTCTCTTTATATGAAAGGGCAGGTTCGAGCTAACTACTTCTTTTACTAGTAATTGATTACGCTGGTTTTGAGAATACAAAGAATAGTTCAGATGAAAGTAATGGGCTTCGATCTACCCTTTTCACAAGTGAGGATAGAACTCAGATCTGGAAAGAAGATATGATATTGTTCTCCCAGCAGTTAACATGTGGCGGAGAAGTAAAGGTATAGGGCTGTTTTAAATAGGACTTTGGGACTTTTGGTCAAGCTTGAAGAATTAGTTAACAGTAGAAATATGTAGAATCTTGAATAACCATTTAGTGCAATATATGCAAAGACTTAGAGAAAAAGAATGACGAGGAATTTTAACAAGATAGTCACAAGCAAACAACAATATTCAGAAATGAGTGTAGTCCTGATCTTAACCCATCGAATATCTGTAGGATAAACTTGAGCGGCGGAGAAAGAATTGGCTGTGCAGAGGGAGAGAAAATCCCATATGCTATATTTCAAAACCTATGCTCAGCATATAGACTAGATTTTGCATTGTGAATGTTGTTTCTGTTATGCTTTATTAATATTTACATTTTTTGAATATGTTGCACATCAATCTCAGTTCTGGACTGAGCGATTGGGTCCGAACTGAGACAGGACTCAAACTCAGACACAACACCACCTAGTGACCTTATTGGACTTTCTATACTCAAGACTCTTACATTCGGTCCTTATACGCGAACTCTCGATTACTAATTAAACTGTGACTGCCTCTTCCCTATAGATGGGATTAATTCGATAGTGTTGTATGTCAATTCCGAATTGACATGAATTATATAATATAGAAACGCTACGTATTTACGACATAACTAATGATGATACTTATATTGTTGTGTATCATGATATTGAATTCCATAGTTCTCACATATTAAACGTTGGGATGCTCTTCAGATAACTGAGCATCAAGTATTCAGTGGCATGCAGAGCTTACTACCATACCCAAGAAATCAGTAACTCTACACAGAGCAGTCTCAAACCAAAGCTTGCCAATTTAATAAGCATTAGTTGCAGTTGTAAGACTGACTGCTCTACAGCTCGATGTGCTTGTCATAAAGCTATGCTTTAAACTGCCATCTCCATAACAAACGATGCAACAATACTAATTGAAATCAGTTAGATAAATTTTCTTAACATCTCTTGAACTTATTTCTTAAAAGTTTGGGTGAACGCGACTCTTATACTTAATAATACACTAATAAACTTATTGATAAGAACACGATATTGCTCTTTTTATTACTTATTTTAATTACAATATAGCTCTTGGCAAGTGATTGTTATAACAACATTAGTATACACACATAATTGACAAAGCTCGATAAATCTTTTTATCGAATTTCTTATTATTCCAAATTGACACAACAGTATCGCTTTTCGAAATTGGGCGTCACTTCCGGATAAACCGGTTCTCCAGGTTGCCTGGTTGGTGGGTTGGCGAGAAAAGTACTCCGCCTATAATAATAAAAAGTAGCAATTAAAAAAGACCACACAAGACAAGGACATGCAAGCTATCTTTGTATTTGATCACATTCATACCTGAGGCTAAGAATGACAGACGTATCAGCCCCTAAAATATTGACGCCGCCCCTGCCATCAAGCACTCTACAATTAACAAAAACAATTAAAAAAAATAATAATAAAAGAAAGAAAGAAAGAAAGAAAGAAAGAAAGACAGACATAAGAATAAAGGAAATGCCAACATGCGCAAAATACCTGACAAGCACCACCCTGTCCAACCAGGTTTCTGTTAGCACGACATCAGATGCCCACTTGTCCAATGATTTCAAACTGTTTAGCAAGTTCCTTAACTTGTTTCCTTGAAAACAGGCATTAATTCAAGTTGGCCTGCCTTCAATAAGGTTCATTCGAACGTGACACGCGACTTTTTTAAACAGCTATTCACTCGAAGAAGCAAAAATCTCGCTGACCGCGATTTTTCAGGCAGCAAGCGAGAGGTGGGATGTAGGAAGAACGTTTTCAAAAAATAAGTGAGAAGAGCGGAATATTGTCCTGTAATACAGTAGAACCTGGATATAATTATACTGAATAAAATTATAACCTCTTTATATTTATTAAAATTTCTGGACACGAGTCGGGACTTAGGGACGCATAAACTTATATGACCAATCAGATTTGCTCAATTGCTAAATCTGATTGGTGAATTTTCAACCCCTAAAAAATTCTAACAAATTTGTTTGTCGTAGCTGCACTTCATCTTTCATTTTAGATATAACATTCACAAAGTCTCTAGCTTTCTGATTCTCCGTTTGTTAAAGCCAGAATTTTTCTACTAAATACAAACTTACTGAGCATCAAAGTAACACATATAATAATATAACAAAGAACTTTATTACCCTCGCAGAAAGCAGTAATAGCATACTATATTTCTTTTTTAATATAATAATACGTTCTGGTTGGTCAAACAAATAACACGTGATTTTAATTAAAACTTTTATAAACTTACATGTATAGCCTGTTAATTTATTTAGTTACCCTACAAACTTATAGACCTTTTACTGGGTTTGTTTATATTCGAGAGAAAAATTACTACTTATAGAAAGTAATTTAAAAATCGATACACTTCCAACTGTATTATGCGACAGAAAATTGCAATGAAAATTGATCGCGCATGCATTATTATTATATTGCGCCGATATAATACATCACGTAATATATGCATGGATACTATGTAATGTATGCAATAACAGATAAGTCCAAACCGGACAAAAGTATGCACTTAGAGGAATTATGCATTTAGCGGAGATGAGTTTCACTGATAAGAAAACCATATTACTGTGACGAATTTCTTCCCGTGTCTCCGCTCAAATCTGCTTAGTGTCACTCATTCCTGCCTTGTTTCTTTTATGCTATTGTCGGCATTACACGTGTAGAGTGCAATCTAATTCTATATTAGCGATAAGTGTGATCAGAAAGAGCAATTCGCAGAAGATTTCGGTAACATTTTGACCGGCTTGTTGTTTGATTTAATAGAATAGATTCGCTTTCGGCAACACGGTTGCAAGTCGATCAATTGTAATTTTGTTTTTGTATTTTTGAGCGAAAAGGTGTGCAAATGGTGCTAATTTATAACTAATCTTCCGGCTTATCAAATGTCGATGAGCGTTTATTAAACATATACCATAACCATAGACTTGAAACAGTTGATTTGCCGATCAAACGGCTGGTCTCCCAATGATTTATTCTAGTGTTCCTTTTTATTACCTTTAACACAATACAGGTTTTGCTGGTTTGTGTCGGATTTGTAGTACTTGGGGCACAGCGAACAAAAATTATCTATTCTTACTTGAACAGTACGTAAATTTGTCCCGGTTATCGATAATAAAGAAACAGATATTTGCTTTATGTTTCTAGCTTTCGTTTTTTTTTCTTGGTTTATCATAAGTTGGGGTTAATGCTCGTTTATTTATTATTCTTCGTTCCTCTTGATAAATTTCATAAGTAATTTTTTCTTTATCAAGATATTTCTCGAGAATTTTGGTATCATTCATTTTAAAACGTATGGAGCAATTTTTTCACCTTGTTCTTTCTTTAAAATACTTCTGATTGTGCTGTAATTCTTTAGTTCCATGATGGATTTGATGTAAATTAGTTTCATATTAATATTCTTATAATAGACATAATCCTATATTAATCATGTATAATTTTTAGATAGTAATAGAAGTTTGCTACATAAACTTATGTACAAGTTATTGCTGTGATAATCAAAATGCTATTAGTCAAATTAGTCACCTTTCAGCAACATCAGCCTCTCATTTATGTCACGTAATAGAATGTTCATTTTGTCTGGTTTGTTGCAGCATGCCTCATATGTTGTATTTATACTTGCGTAAAATACTGATCTATGCTTGTCTGCTGCATCATATTGGCTTTTCGTTCTCTACTATACCTTTCAACCCACAGTACTTCAAATTCCCAACCTCGGGAATTAATGATAAATGCACCATTCTCCCTATTCTGCACGTGCAACGGATTTTAATCTCCGTAAATGCATGCACGTGACCCAAACATCAGGCAAGATATTTAGCGATACTTAAATCAGGCCATTAGTACCTTTTAACATCAGGTCATGTAACTGAGACACTAAATATAATCAACGAATAAATTTTAACTATCATAAGAACTATTTAAGAAAGATACATTTGCATAGTCATCATCTTAACAATTTGTTAACTAATAGCTAGCATGATAATGTATTAAAACCTCGTCTTTCAATAAACACCATACTTTTATCATGCCTCAAAAGTAAGATTATTAGCTTTATCTGTATGTTTACAATAATGAGAAAAATTGAACAAAACTGTTAATTGGGTTGAAAAAATGGGGAAAAGTCAGAGTTAATGAAAACAAATGAACATCACTTAGGGAGAGGAAGGCAGAAGAGCGAGGAACAGACGCCACAGCTTGGATATATTACTTACCCTTCCTCAATCAATTCGAATATCGACACAGCGGACAGATTACGGAAACCATCAAGTACCATCTTAATTGGGGATCAGTTATATTCGAATGCCCTTTATCCGATGTCATCGCAGTCTGAAGCAACGTCAGGACCGATCAATGGTCCTCAGAGGCACAAGCCAGGGTTAGAGTCCTCTTATACTATGTAACAACCCACCGGATGGCAACAATTTTACAATCCAGACGTACCAAGATCACCTGATTTCTCCGATGATAAAGATTTGATGACAATAGATCCGACCATGACTCAGGCTTCGAAAATAATACAGCAAGCCCTGGAATCCCAATCCAGCAACAATTTGATCGAACTGATAGAATTAATGATGCCCCCTGGACGAGGAGCATATGATCAATCTTATCCGATTTTTTAACATATCACCGGACGAATATAGTGAACAAGTTGGGCAGTACGAGAAATTGTTGCCAAGACGACTAATGCCCTACGTTCCGGTCAACAATGGCAGATTGATCAGGGTATTAATCGCAGAGCACGTAATGAAGTGGTAACGAGAAAAACTCTCGTAATTCGCCTATCACATTCACAATAACACTCACAAATACTTTCGAAGTTTGCGCTATACAGGCATGTTGCTGCCGTTGTGGGAATTTTAGAAAGTACAGTTGGGCAGGTTATTCCTGACTGGAACGAGTGTAAAAAAAATGGCACATTTACAGATTGTGCATTAAAGTATCAACATTCCTAATGTTTATACTTTTGAACATTGCATTCCCTAACTTAAATGTGTGGCTTACACATATATTAAGTTCTCTGTGCCAAATACCCAGCCAAAAATTCTCTCTATCACTACATGCTGTAAAGGCATGCAACTATATGGATGGTGTTCTAGTTTCAATCATTGTCAGACATTAAGTCAGAAGCATCAACCAGACAGTGTAATCAGTTTGAGTGAGTTTGTACAAGCAGAGTTAACAATGTGTCATAAATTTGATGAAACTGATGTTATACACAAGATTCAATTTGTCAGAAAAAATTGATAAGCTAATCCTCCATTGAATCTCACCATCTATTATATTATCATATCATCAAACTTCTAACCAAGCATCTTTAGAAGAAATTTTAATTAAAGAGTTAACAAGTGCTATCAAGAGATATTATGAAAGAGTAAAACAAATAAAAAAAAAAACACACACAACCTGGATGGGACTGAAAAATCATTACATGTACAGGATATAGTAATAGGGAGTGTGCATTTATTTGGTGGTGATAGTAATAGGTTTTGGGACACAGTCAAGAGAGTTCTACAAGGTGGTGGTCTCCACATTGTTGCCTTTGCATCCTACAGATATTGGGGAGCATATAGTGGACCAGATTAGACTATATCTTCTTTTGACTTAGATGAAATTAATATGGGGTGAAACCTAAAGTTTGATGCTTCACATGCTCTTAGGAAAACTTTATCAAAAAAATAGATAAAAATAAAACAAAAATATTGTCTTATTCCTGTGGTCTGTGGATACTTTTTGATGTAATTTTATTATGAGTTTATTGTTAAAAATCCTTATTCTCATCAAAATTTTGCAATTTGTTATCATCAGAGTCAGTCTCAGCAAGCTCTACATCATCATCCATATCTCTATACTCCTTTGCTACATTAAGCGACCCATGGTTTTATGAGGTGTAAACTCGCCATCATTTCTGCGAATCCAGCCGACCAACTGTTGCCTCACCAATCCCAAGTGCCGTGGCAACTCGCTTGCATAGTGTGAGGAATTTTCGTTGCTCCGTGTCTTGCTCAGCACTGGAAAAGTACTCGTGATCATGCGCCGTTCGTTGTCGGTTAAAGGACTTTGTGTGCGCGCCAGCACCAACATATCGTCAGGACAATGATATAATTTTTACAGGACGATGGCAATCTATTGGATAAAAAGCCTGTAAAATCTGGTGTCACGTCGTGATGTGATTTCCGGTGATACAAAAAACCAACTTCGGGATGGTATTTTCGAGGTATCAAACTTTTGGTTCCACCCATACTTGGAATTTTGAAGATGTTCAGTATACTGAACAAGAGTATGCAGATTTATTTGATGTTTTTTGTCACTCCAATCTGAAACTGCTTCCTGAAGGGGATATCCCTCAACTTGCCAACTATGTAAAAGAAGCAACCAAGTGCCATCCTGTACCTGGGCTTGTTTCTTTTGTTCTGAATGATATTGTTTTACAATTTCAAGCTAAACCAGGGGGTGGTGAAGCCGTTGACATTTGAGAAAATATTCAAATTTTTTCAAACAGAAGATTTCTATCAAGGTATTAAGGTTTAGAGATCTTAACTCCATTATTATTATAGTGGACATGTGCATGTCAAGAAATCATAGTAACATCTGAAGAAGACCGTTAGCATTAGGTCTAACTTCAGAGTAAGTAAAAACACTATTTCCTAAGTCAGTTATTAAGGCTTTGAGCAACAATTTTTCATCATAAGCTTTATCTTTATGGTATCACACATTACACATGCAGGCTGCGCATTAGGATTGTGTTGACAATTATAACATTCTGTCAAGTGAAATGTTTTTCTATTTCTTTTGCGGCTCTTTTACTTTCCACAATTCGCACAGTAACCACACCTATGGGTTTTGGTTTCTGACAATATAAATACGCACGTACTCCACATTGAGAACATAAAAAATGTTCTCGATCTCTCAGCGGCTCATGCGCGTGTTTCGAAATCGCTATCATTCATAATTAAATGTCGCTCTTAAAATTGTTATAGTAACAGTAAAGTAATTTTACAAAATAAAAAAAAAAGAAAGTGGCTGCTGGATTTATGTTTCTTAAATGATTTTTTCTTTATCTGGACATTCCTGGAGAGTTCAAGTATCATTGATTTTAAAAACATATGGTGCAATTTTTTTTCTTTTTTCAAAATACAGTCAACCGATGTGGCTGTCCTCACCTTTTTATATCGGTTTTCCGGGGTTATCGGTTTTTCAAATTTAGGAGATTGATGATTGGCCAATTACGATACATGTATTGTTAATTTGTACTACCTTATAAAATCGGTTTCAATATATTATTATTATGACTATCGCCAAAAAAATATCGGGTTTGCGAGGTCTATATTAATATGTAATATCGGTTTTACGAGGGGTTATCATATTAATATATAAATTGCACGGGAATTGAAAAAAGTTAAAGTATCGGGTTTGGGAGTTATCGGTCTTGGGAATTATCGGTTTTTCGCAGTATCAGTTTTTCGAGGTTTGACTGTACTTCTAATAGCGCTGTAATTTTTAGGTTCAATGATGGATTTAATGTAAATTAGTTTCATATTAATATTTTTATATAGAGATAATCTTATATTAATATTAATCATGTTATGACCATATTATCTCAGCTAACTTTAATGTTAGTCACATTCTGGCATGATATTAATTTAAAACTGTAATTATGTAAATTTTATGTATAAATACAGCTGTGATAATCAAAATGTTATTAGTCAAATTACTTAACACCAGCCTCTCATTTATGTCACATAATAAAATGTTCACTTTGTCTGGTTTTGTTGCAGAATGCCCCATTTTATTGACTGCTAACCAGAAATTTCTCAATGTTTAAATCAACCAAGATCATTTCTTAGTCTCTTTAAGTTCAATTTAAGCAATTAATTGACCATTTTGTTGTATTAATTGGACTTTTAATTCATCTAGTTTATCAACCAGTTCCTGTGAAGGTTGTTTTTTATTCTACCTAAAGGTTCTTGTTTGTCTTTTAAAGTCAATTTTAAGGCTTCAATATGGGTTTCTACTTCCTCTCTGTCAGGATCGTGTATTATGAATGACGTGTTCCTCCGTAATTTTCCAGGCTGTAACAAACGCAGCATGTCAAGATTTCTGGACGGATTGAGACTGAACTCTGACATTGGATTAATTAATTATTTTCCCGTTTTATCGGAAACCCTGACAGCTAATTAATTTAGTGAAACTGGCCGAAAGATTACAAGCAGTCGTAGTTTCCTTAGCAATCAGCATTTTCAGAACGATTATCTTCTTTTATTTCAATACTTGTTCTTGTTAAATTCCCTGCAATTAGAATGGTCCTTTATATTCTAATGAAAACCGTGTTTAAATATAAATTTATTTCGTTCATTTTCCTGGTAGATTCTCCGTCGCTGGTAAAAGTGCAAACCGCTTTCCGTATCGGAGGTATACGGAACTTCTTTGACAAATAATGCTGCTCTAGAATCATACTCTGAATTAAATTTGATATCAGAATATTGCAAATATAGTCTCATCTTTAATTGTGAAGACACGGTACAGGAATATTCTTATCATAATAACAACTAAAAATACTATTTATGATTGATTGTCGCTATTATTGACTGCATCAATTTACTAATGGTTGTAATATGTAGTACACGTTCAATATCATCCTCAAACTCAGCCAAATAACCAAGAGCTTTCTCAGAGATGTTAAACCTGTGTTTGGATCTCAGTGGATGTGAAGTGATTGAAACAAGCTACACTTTTCCAAGACCATAAACAGCTAATGACAGTTGCAAAGTCTGATGTATCACTGAAGAAACGATTATTTCCGTCGATTTTGACTCCTTTCAAGGGGATTCAGTAAATTAAACCTAATTTATACAAGCCGTCAACTTCTGGTAAAAATACCACAGCTTGTGATATGCATTTTTCATCACCCAGTTGCAAATAGAGAGACAAATAAGACAATAATGTTGTGTGGCAATTCTAACTCTGGCGAGAGTTTCATCCTGACGGGTTGCATAGACAAGACAATATAATTACGACAGCCATTGTATGAAAATTTCATCTTATCAGTCGTACAAGTCGGTGTAACGAAAGCAGTCTCTATTACTATTTGCTGCCGTTATATTTGTTATTGTGTTCAAGCTAACCATTTAAAGTCACTCTTCTTTCTCGTATATGGCTGTTAAGGACATTGAGCAACAGCATTTCACATTATCGACACGGCATTTTTCTAGCGCCATCATTAAATGTTTAGTTGTGTAGCAAACAGCTTCCCCCTGTCCATTGAATACCTAAACAGGATATCAAACAAAAGAGATGGCAGAGCCTAGATTGCGTTATCGAAAGAACTTAATGGTAAGAGTGAGTATTCTGGATAATGTATTTGTACACTTGCACACGATTTGCATCTTTCCTTGTGTAATCCTCGTATCATGGTTATAAAATTATAATTCATTACTATATAATATTTCTTGGGGTTATTTATTTGCATTATTAATTGCATCGAACAGTTTAAAATAAATAGCTCACAAATTGGACGATGAATAACCAGTGAAAGAGAACATTATAATAATGCTGGTCGTGTGCTCGCCAAAGACTCTGGTTGGATAGCAATAGACAGCAGCATATTCGTGTTTTATTTTGATGCTGGCGTAATATATTCTTCCATACGCCTAATTACTTATTGCCGCTCTCAATATGTAATAATGATTAAATCCTGGATTGCCCATCGAATAATAGTAATAACTTCGGACTCTTTGTGAAGAGATTATTGGTAAGCATCGGGAATATCCAATGCCTTGAATGTTTGTTGTTTGATATGTTTGATTTACCTCCAATAAAATGTCGGCAACTATCTTCCGTGCCATCTAACATATATTTTGGACTCTGTAATGTATGCAATCTTACGTTTACCCACTTAGAGTAATCGTCTCTTACTGCTAAGTTCACTGTCTTCGGCTTCATATTGCCATCGAACTTATTTCGTTGCCCATGATTCGATCAAGAGATTGCTCTACGCACAGCCTTGGAAAATGCTGAAAGCAGAAGAATAATTGCCGCGCCAAGCTCTCTGCACAAGTGTGGACCGAATATCCATCATGTAAAGTTGAATGCTGGGATGTTATTAGAGAATAAACATATGAGGGAATTAAATATATTGTTTCCCAAGAGAACGGAGTGGGAGTATGCGCGTTATTTAGCCAGAAGCGAGTTCCCTTCGTATTCGTGGCGGGAATTGTCACTTAATATTAGTAATAATAATAATTAATATAAATCGGGTATAGTGATCGACATTCGAGACTATAAAACAGACATCTTGTGTTATCGTTTAATAAGTTGTACACAATAAATAGTAAATATTTAATATTTTTTACAATTGTTTACCAATATGTTACCTAATGAATTTGTTATCGCATTAAGTGACATGTTTTTCTATTTGTTAATACAATCATATGCGAGCCAGTATACAGCAGGAATTCAATTTATAACATTAAAATCTAGACCGTTGATTTCTCTTGCCCGAACGCTACTAAAAGACTGCGCCAGATCAACATGTATAGGGGTTATCCGATACTATTACGCTCTCCACAGAATCATTGCAAAACTGTAAATACTTTGGTTCACCCCCTGACTCATTTATCTTCTTTCCTCTCTCATTTCTACTTCCCTCTTCCCTCTTCTCCACTTCCCCAACTGTTATTTTTTGTCTTTGAGAAAAAAGGCGTCTCTTAAAACATTGGTACGTGCTGCCATGTGTGGAAGCGCGGGATACACAGAATATTTTTAGAACAAGTTTGGTAAGCGGACTTATATTTGTGTTACCGAAAGAAATCGATATTCTAGACCGGGGAGGGTTTAATGGGGAAGCTGGGAACAAATAAAGACAGTCATGTACTTATACAGTTATCGCAGACTTGTTTTTAAGGATACCGCTTTATTCAATAGTCACCCATTCTTTATCTATTTTCTACTTTCTTAGCTAATTCTCCATTCCGTTGTTAATAATGCGCTTTGTGGTATTCGAGTATTTTAATACAACGAAATTAAGCCCCGAAGAGATAATGCGGCCTAGATTAGAACAACTTTGGGCGTATCGTGTCAACGGAATGGTTCGAGATTTGTTTAAATTGGCTAACGGACAAGGAATAATATATATGTTGGAGGCCGCGAGCATGGATGAAGCAAGAGAATTAATTGGCTCTCTCATACCTAACACAGTAAGTATTAACTGCGCCTGCATCGACTGGATATAGCAGCCTCGGTAACTTTTCATGGTCATAACAATTTAGGGCCTTTTGTCCACCTTCGAATTCTACGTCCTCAACGAATACAGGGGATGGCAACGGCTATTTCGCAGTAATGATAAAGAAATTAAGGATAAGCTCAAAAATCCATTACCAATTTTATCAAATGGTCCAAAACAGTTTGT
Organism: Paraglomus brasilianum; assembly: GCA_910592345.1. Classification (NCBI taxonomy): domain Eukaryota; kingdom Fungi; phylum Glomeromycota; class Glomeromycetes; order Paraglomerales; family Paraglomeraceae; genus Paraglomus; species Paraglomus brasilianum. The sequence goes on from CAJVPI010000476.1 coordinate 24,154, forward strand.
GGTGGGCATTGCCAGATTCAACGAGAACTTTACTCGAGAAGTATATGTTCACTTAGCAAAGGAACAATCAATTGCGGCATGGCGCCTCTATATGGTGAGTATAAAAAAACTATTTGACAATATAATATATGCTAAACATTAGACAAGTCAAATGATATTGCATTCCAATACTGTATATTTCGAGGCTGTATACTCAATTTTCCTATATTTAACATTCATTTCTTGCGAGAATTTTTTTAGTCGGGTGTATTGACTGAAATATATGCTATACCGGCTCCTTTGGGTGTATGCGTTAAGCTTTTAGTTAAAGACGTTGAAGAAGCCAAGGAATATTTCAAAGTATTTCCATTCGATGAAGCCGGAATACTCGCATGGACTTTTTTTCAAATACAGCCCTTTGATTTTTGGACTCTATTGATGTGATTAGAAATAAGCTGTTCAAAGACATGGCGTAAATATGTCCATGGACGAGGTCGCCATTGATCATGAATGCTATTGGACATTGAACTATTTTGATAGGGACAATGAACATAAAGCATTAGCGGCAGGCGTGGTGCAAGAATGACAAGGTCACCCATTTCACTATAATACTGACACGTTCGACAGTTGATGCTCTAGCGGCTTGCTCACCGATAATTGAAACAACAATAAAAATTCAACATACTCGTATCACGTGATAATATTAGTAACAAAACGAGCAACTATTAGTACGCATGGAGACCTACGTTTTCTGTTTATGCCTTCATAAAATCAATAACGTTTACAACAGTATTAATACGAACACTGTTAAATGTTCCACAATTAACAGTAAATCCCCCATTATATAACATCGGCGCCCATATATGATTCATTTACGATCGTCAGACGAAGTGGACCGATAAGTAAACTATACAGATACAACGGCAATTAGATAACAAAGCTTTTGCAGCCGTACATACTTTGCGATGTAATATTCTTAATAATGTAACCTTGCACTTTACTCACCTCCAAAAGTCTATCCTCTAATCTACATGAAAGGCATTTTACATCCATTCCATGTCTTTTCACATACTCGGTTATTGCATCCGTATATGGCTTAATGTCAAGTGTGTGATCGAAACAATGCACTGTCATATTACTCAAGAATGCCCTGCACTTTTGAAAAAATTTGCTCAATCCAGCTGCACTCACGGCCCAATTAGTCACTATTACCATCTCTCTCATTTTCAACGGCACTATATCTCCCACTTCCCCAATCATTTCGCTCGCATTTAGGAATCCAGTCCAACTATTCAAATCGCCATAAAGTCGCACGACTTCCAATTGATGACAATTTCGTAGTAACATTGGTAACTTGTGTATACCATCACGCTGCACTGTTACCTCAAATACAGTCACATTATGACAATACTCGGCCACGCCGCTGACTATATCTGGAGAATGTTCGTGTATTCCGCCAAGACATATCTCCCGTAGTGACGAATGAGATCGACGGAATACTTCAATAAACGAATAAGTAGGTGCGAATGTGTAGGTAAAGTCCAAATAAGCAAGATTGGGGAAGGTAGTATTTTTGATGGAAGAAAACATTTCGTTGGTCAAGAATCCGCACTGATTCATTCTCAAAGTATCAATGTGAACACAAGATGATATTGGCTTCAATGAGTCATCGTGAGGGAAATGGCACGACGAAAATTGTAGACTCTTCAACGTCAATTCACTTGATTTCAGTGCTGATAGTATACGAGACGGATCAGTTAAGCAACGAGAGAGAAGAAAATACTCAAGACCACGTTGCTTGGAGAGCAGGGTTGCCAGCGCTGATGATGCGTCTTTTCCATAGTCAATTCCATCTGCGGTGAGAATCTTGAGATCTTTGCAAATAGATGCCATCCCGGTGAATATTTGCTGTTTATCATAGTCACCACTACATTCTAATAATATTAGGATATATAGAAAGCGATTAGTAGTAATAGACGATAGGGTAGTAGACGCAGTAAACCGTATGAATGATAATCGTGGAATGGCAGGGTTACGGATGTGGTTACACCGAAAGTTTTCTTTTTATCTGCTCATTAAACCTGTTGATACCATACATATAATTACCGGTCACAAGATGCCACGTCCATTGCCCACGCATTTGGGCAACATTAACTCATAGACTCGGACATGCAAAATATTAGATAACAACGTCCTCTCGACCCTCACATATCTGTCCCGTTCGTGCACTCACCAAACGCAGCTAGATTAGCCAAGCACTCGCTCGCTCCGGGGAAATCAGGAATCGACAAAAATTCGACGGGGATACGGAACAATGCCTTCTCCAGTTGCTCTTTCAGAGGTAATGTCTCCAAATGTAAGCACCCAAATGATTTGCAACTACTAACAAACAACTTGCATAGTTCCTTAGCCAACAAAGCCTTTCCGTAAGCTTCGTTCGCACCCTCATCCTCCGCGTCTGCTCGTCTCCTACATATTGGTTTTCTATCCCCATTCTCATGCCCATGTTGGCTGTCAATGTCGTCTGCGCATCCATTTTCACATCCGTTCCCACATATCCCTCCTCCTCCTATTTGATTTGAGCGGATTATCACATATTCACTTTGATCGTTTATACTATTCCACCATGCGCATATGCATTCGTACAATATTGAGTAGTCCATCTGACGTAAGTAGCATGGATAGTCGAAGAATGGCAGTTGTTTCTTGTCCTTTTGTCGACGTATTATCCCACATGATGCTAATGACTCTTCGGTGAGAAATGGAAGATATGCTGGTATTATGCGAGGATTCGTCTTTGATAATTCGAGATGAAGCGTTTGTCGCCACAGAATAGGGACTATGCTTCTGCACCAATGACGACATACTAATACGCCTGAATGAAGAGATGGGATATCTTCGTATAGATATGCGAATATCTTTTGTATGCATTCTGTTGGGAGAAAGTGTGTCATTGCCGAGGTAGAGATTGTTGCTTTGTCGTTGAAATTTGCGTCGTGAATTGATTTAATGCGTTGTTAAATAAATTATAAATAGCCACTATCGAATACTAATATGAACATCTATATTTGTGCATTTATTATTAATGTCCGTTTATTGCAGTTTGTTATCTATTTTTTTTCCCTTGATCAAGAGAGGCAGAGAGATAGAATGGAGCGAAAAAGTAGGATTGCTTATGTCAACTGCATTTCACGTGATTATAGTTACAATAGCCTAGCACAAGGAGATCGAGAATCCAAAATAGGATATCCTGGAATACGAGTTAACTCACCGAGTGAAATTACATATAATACGGAGGTAAGATTAGGCATGTTACACGAGTATGTGTCGTAATTTGACAATATTACCCGAACTAGTATTGTCTGTAGATCGTGTTACAACTTGTAAACGTGATCGGAGAGTTATGCCACACCAAATTAATATAAATTACGTCGTGAAAAAGAAACAATCCAAACCTTATTAATTATTCTCGTTATGTGAATTTTTAGTAGTAATTGTGGTTAGAATATCTCACTCGATCAAATAAGTGACAAATACTCTTTCTCTCTGTAGTTTTGATGTTTACCGCATCGTTTTCTGTTGCCTTGATGAATTCTGCACTTCTAATAATGTTTCTCTGCTCAAAATTTGAAATTCTCTTTTTTTTATTTGCATATCTCTTGACATCTAATTTATATATATTCGTCCAAAATGGTGTTATTTTATCTGCACGTTAAACGGACATGCTTGCTTGGCAACACATGATCGCATGGCATAATTTTAATATGTATTATTATCGATCAATCCTATTTGACAAGAAATCAATATGATCGTCGTTAATCAAGAACATCAAGCGATTCGCTCAGAGCCAGCCATTCTTTAACTGCTCTAGGCAAATTTATGCCTGAATTTATTATAGCTAGCCTCTTCGCCTTCGCCTTCTACAATGAATAACCAGCCAATATATAATCTTATATCTCGGTTTAACCCTTAATATTAATGCGGCTATGTAAACAGCAAATACGTCGGAACATACGTATTTGCGTGCTTAGTGATTTATGTTTGTCCTTTTTCTTCTTTATTTTATGTTTGATCGAATATTTGAAAACGCGTTAAATCTCTGGGATTCGACCGATGTTTATATACATGTCAAGATTATAATGATAATAATAATAACTAGATATGAATTTATTATCAGGACATTTAACTGACCTATATAATTTGCTTATGTTATATATTAGATTACCCAATAAAAACGTTCATGCTGCATATACTGGGCTGTGCATGTGTACTACTATGCACGTGAAACAGTCAATATCATTGTTCTGACCCAATAGTTATAGTATTGTACAGATAAAGTTCATTGGTGGCCAGAGCATCACTTTGTGCTTATTATTATTGTTCATTGGTTGCCAGAGCATCACTTTGTGCTTATTATTATTGTTCATTGGTTGCCAGAGCATCACTTTGTGCTTATTATTATTGCGAATTGGGTCAAATTACGATTTGGGTCAGAACATCACTAGCGGCAGGAGTTCAAGTCGCAATAACAACGATGACATCAATTACCTCTGACAAGCAATGGTTAGAAAATAGTCTTGAACACGGCTACATTAGATTCTATCCTTATAATGAGTTAATCAATAGCCACTGCATAGCCCATGGTGCATTTGGTGTAGTTTTCAAAGCAACAGTAGCAACATCGGACATCATTGTTGCTTACAAGATGATCAAATGTTGGGACGAAGACGAGTTCTTTAAATGCTTTGTAAAGGAGGTTTGTAATTGTGCATGACGGAACTGCTGCTAGGTCTATGAAACTGTTGTTCTTATATGTTATATGACCAATATTCAGCTCAAGATCCATCGCAAAGTAGATGACCATCCCAACATAATTCGATTCCTTGGCGTTAGCAAAGGTAACGGTGAAAAGATTTAATGTGTTAGGAAATAGGCATGAGTATAATACTTTTTCGACCTTTCAATAGATACCGATGAAAGAT
>CAJVPI010000477.1:0-28999 GCA_910592345.1 Paraglomus brasilianum
TAACTAAACGATTTGTGTTATATCACATGATATTAAATTGTCGGATTTTATTGGGCGGTTTTTCCGTTACACTGCATTTAAGAAATTGAAACAAATTGAAAAATTGTCGAGTATAGAGTTGGTGCACCATATAAGGGCCAACAAGTATCGTGCACTTATAGAATAGGGAGAACCTGCACTTATCGCATAGGTCCCAACATGGGACCAGATTATTCCTGCACTTAGAGAGACAATGCACTTAGGGATCATGCACTTAGGGAGAGTCCACTATACATACTGATACAGCATTCACAATATCCCTCCGTGATTTGCTGATCATTACTTAGTTTCAATTGGTCTAAATGACAATTTGCCGCTCTTTTTGCCCAATATGAATTATTGCCTTAGCTGAATATGTATATATATATATATGTGTGTGTGTGTGTGTGTGTTATTACCCTACAGAATATGGAATGTACCTCTTGTCGCAAGTCTTATTTGTCATTAGCACGATCATAATCATAATCCAGAAACTGGAGCAGCTTTGACTCAAAGAGTGGGTAAACGTCAATGAATTCTATTGCTAAGTGTTTAGATGACGATTTTCTCTGAAAGGCATTATCAAATAAAGTAGACAACAGAGGGAATATCAGAAGTTGCAAATGTAACCACAAGACAGCTGAAGTTTAACATATGAAACTATAAGATGCTGGTCTAATAGATGATGATGTTTAAACCTTGTTCAAACTCCAAAGAAGGCTTTCTTTAACTATTGATGGAGTATTGAACTTCAGAGACCACTCAGCAGATCTCCCGTCGCCAGAGAAAGGACAGTATTACGGATGCCTCAAAAGTCGGATTGGGAAGGAAAGCGATCTTTTCAGTCCGATCGCTGAACCTCACAAAGTCATGACCCTGCTTTATTGGCCATGCGAGTCATCGAGGGAAGGGTACGCAGTATCGGGTAAATAATTTATCAAATCCATCGCTCATTTCGACGTTTTTATAAAAAGCTAATCTTTTATTATATTTATATTTTCAATTTGCAACACTTCTCAGTTACGATTAGTAACGAGTACCCAGATCTTCTGTGTCCGAAATTGTACCGTAAGATGGGGGTTGCTTGGCAGTTATTACGAAAGAGGGGTTCTGATTGGTGTTTCCCATATCTACAAATTGCGAAAAAGAAAAATACCTACCCGGAAGAGATAAGGTTGTCAAACCAATATACGCATCAACAATGACGAGATTTTTTTACAAACCACCACAAATTGAATACAAATCAATGTAATATCGCCAAGAACCTGCATCTCAATACAATATAGGTATATCTGGTTCTTTCCCATGTCCACCAATAATTTTCTCACAGAGTCTCCTGATCTCACTCGATCGGTAAACAGTAAGTTGTAGTGAGCAAGAATCATCCGATATGCAGGAGGATTGCTACAGAATAGACTATGTGTTATCCCCAAATGAAACAGAATAAAAATTGGTAGAAATGTTGCCAACCTTGAAGCATGGCATCATCAGTAATCAAGTCAATGAATATGACTGACATAATAACGCTCATAAAACGCAAGAAATGGAATTTATTGTGCCAACCGAGGCAAGACTGACGATCTGTGATGTCGGTAGGGAAAATGTGAGCTTCTGAAAAGTTGCCAGCAGTTTTTTGAAAAATGAGAACTTACTATCCTGAGTATGAGAGAGCAGCAAGAACTAAAGAATCGTCTTGGATGCAAACAATATACATTATGTAATGTTCAAGGCGGAGACTCAAAACCATCCTTCCTACCTAATAACTCTGAACGTGTAATAATTCACGATGAAAACAAGAACCCTCTGTTAAAGAAGAATGGTAGCAGAACAGGCGAAAAAGTATGTGAAGCTATCATGTTGTTTATATGTATATGCAGTACAAAAACCTTGTTCAAATTTTTGGCTGATTTTACACATAGGATAATAATAAAACATGATTATCTAACACATTACACAGATTTTACCCAGGTTATCTATTTGTCAGGCCTAAAAAGAAATATCCAATTATTATGAACACAACAATCAATTTCTTCTGGCAGTTCGCAATTGCTTTTTCAATTCTTTAATCGTAATCATACCCCAACCATAACTATCAGGTTCATAAAATTTAATGACCTGCAAAATTTGCATTCTCAAAGTTCAGCACTTTTTTTCATATGTAGTGCTGTAATAATTATTGATGGTTGGTGTGAGTGCCTTTTGATTGCAAATAGTCAAAAGTTCTTGAATATGTATGGTGTGCCAGAGTTGTCAAAAGTCTGTATTTTTATACAGATTTTCTGTATTAAAATACAGTTATTTAATGTACAGATTCTGAAAAATTATTTGTCTGAAGCTGAAACTTAAACTGGCCAATGAGGTTAGAGAATAGAATCTGATCAATGAAAGGTCATGGTTTCCAGCTTCAGCTGGATTTCAACATCAGCTCCCACAACATTATTATTATATGGACTGGTTAACACAAGTCATGGTGACACTAATTTAATATGCAGAAACATAAATGCAAAGTCATAACCTCTTTGGAAAAGTCTGAGCACAAAGATTACAGAACCATTGCAAGGGATTGTGGGTAGCTTTAATAGCAAGAGTGAAAGAACTGTCTGAGAACTGTTATACAGACTGCTACACAAGCTACAGCAATATGCAGAAACATAAAGGCAAAGTCATAACCTCTTTGGAAAAGTCTGAGTACAAAGATTACAGAACCACTGCAAGGGATTGTGGGTAGTGTTAGGAGCAGGAGGGAAAAAACTGTCTGAGTGAGTGACAGGTGAGAGACAGAGAGAACAAGAGAGTGTAAGAATAATAAAGCAAGAATGAGAAATCAAAAGAGTGAGAAATCAAAAGAGTGAGAGAGTGAGAAAGTAATTGTGAAATAGCAAGAGTGTGATCACAATAAGAGAGGAGGTGAACAAAAGAATGGAATTATTGAGAGTGGTGAACAAGTGAAAGACTGAAAGCATGATTGAAGACTGAAAGCATGATTGAAGACTGAAAGAAGTAGAGATATGAAAGAGTGAGAATTAAGATAGTGAGCAATTGAAAAAGTGTGAGGAGTGAGAGAGAGCAGGAGAATGAATTTGAAAAAGATCAGGAGTGATTGAAAGAAAGAGGGGAGATCAAAAGTGTAATTATTGGATAAAAGACTAACTACACAAAAGTATGAGCAATTGGAGTAGAATTGGAGAGTGAAGGGAAAGTGATTTGGAGAGTAGTTGGGAGAATGATTGTGAGAGTGGTTGGGAGAGTGGTTAGGGATGGTGATTAGAAAGAGGTTGGGAGAATGTGAAAAGAACAGCAGTGTAAGAGATTGAAAGAGCATAAGAAAGTTATCAAAGAAGCAAAAAAAAGAAATGGAAATTAACATGCCATGGGTATAGAGTTTTTGGTTGTTGAGTTGTTAGTATTTAGTTATGATAAAGAGTAAGGTGCTTAGCCGTTTTCTGATTACTAGCTTCTGTGACTCCTTCGTTTCACATGTTTTCATTGTACTTCTCAAGCTCTGCAAAAATACATGGAAGGTTTTTTGCTCTTAGTTTCTGGAAGGTGGACACTGCAAAGGTTTAAATATTGGTCATTAGTTTCCCGTTCTCATTTTACCCTAATAAACAACATACATAGCAAATCTAGAGTTTTTGGGTCTCATTTGCTTTTTTTAAAAAAGCTATATGCAAAACTAGACGTCTTTTACTATGGTTTTTAGCAACGCATTAATATTATGAAAATTCGCAAAGAATGCATACGTAAACAGTTGTAAAAATGAGTGAGAGCCAATCATATTTCGAGAAATTTGTCGCAAATTTTTCTAGAATCGGATTTCCATCTTTGGACTGTATTTACGGAAACAATCGTGACAAATGTAATGATATGTTACACTAGGCAATATATTGATGCTTTACTATTGTTTGACAGTCGCACTCCTTATGCACAGACATGTCATAACATGTCATATCGCACGGGCACTTTTGTTATTGATGTTGAAAATATTTTACCGCGACCGTCACGATTGTTTCGTAAATAAGAACAATACTATCAGTATAAACGCGATATCGATAGCCGCTTATGGGTTGATTGCATAAATCACGACAACATTTATATGTTACACTAGGCAATATATTGGTGCCCGTTTATGCTTTACTATTGGACAGTCACACTCCTTATGCATAGACATGTCAAATCGCATGGGCGCTTTTGTTATTGATATTATCATACGCGTGAAAATATTTTGCCGCGACTGTCACGATTGTTTCGTAAATACGAACAATAGTATCAGTATAACACACGCGATATCGATAGCCGCTTATGGGTTGACTGCATAAATCACGACAATATTTATACTTATAAGGTCACGCACGACAACAATATCAAGTGTCATTTAACACGCGAACACGCATCCACTCATAATATATATATATACCCTGTTGCTCCTCTCCGTAGCGCATGTATCGCTTCACAACCTCTCCTCCTCCAAAACGCAAATACAACGTTATCAAAAAGTTAATATACAACGAACAAGCTTTTTACTGCTACTTAAACACATACTGCACTGCTACTACCCCTAACGACAGTTTACCACAACGAAGAACGCCCTTTGCTACTACTCCATAACGACGGTTGCCACAACGAAGTCGAAGAACGCTCTTTGCTGCTACTACGCACATACGACAGTTGCCACAACAAACAGGTCATTACAGAGGCCTGTCAGAGAGAGCCTTGTACTACTAGTACTCAGTACATGGCTGCCCAGTGAAATAACGGTGAAGTCAACTGCTTTAATGGCTGGAAAGAAGAGGAAAGATCATAATGAGTTTGTTGCATTTGCTGTGGTAATGCAAATTGGAGCTATTCAAGATGGAAGGATGATAAGCAAGAAGAGGTTGATTAGTGGAAGAGTGCAGAATAATAATCATCACGTTAAAGTCTGTTTGAAAGACGCCGAAGTCAGGGTTAATTACCCTGACAAAATATTACAGACACTTATAAATAATACTGGATCTCGTATAGCCTTCCTCTTCCTTAAAATGTATCATGAACGATTTGACGACGATTTTCATACTAAAAAAATGGATATTTTATGTCAAATCGATTTATCCTATATTTTAATGTTTCAAGTAAGTATGAAAGCAATTAATGTGTATACAAAAAGAGTTTGATGGTAAATACTGACTAAATAATATTTCTGATTAAAATAATAGAGGGAGGAAATGCAATCAAACGAGGAGATAACAGAAGACTCCTTGTTTTATCAATTACTCGACTATATATTCTCTAGTAAGTAATCTATTTCCTAGAAAGAGCGGAGAATCTATGCTATGTGTTATCATGTTTTTCACATAACTTCAACGTATTGATATTGTCATACTTACTCTGTCTAACTTCTCTAAAAAAAGATACTAGAACCGAGCTATTAAATCAATTGCTCAACCTTCCGTACAACGCCAATGCAGCCGAGACAGAATATTTAAGAAACTATTGCATAAGGGAAAACCATCGCGGCTTTCTGGTCATATTTGATGAACATCATTAATATACGAGATTGTCAGACATGAATTGTGTTGTAATTTTATTAGCAAATTCAATAGCAAGAAATGTTAAAATAAGTGTTACTTTTTTCTATAAAGAGGAATTTGGAAATTGCAATGTAAGTTTGATACAAAACAGTCACTGGACATTTCTTGACATGGACTTTCTCCTTGATAATAATATGGTAACAGCAATTATAATAATCCCAGCATCAACGAGTATAATCTTAACTGGCAAAATTATTTACAAAGTAAAGAAAGATATTTTTGTAATAAATTTGTTTCTTTTTCAGCAATGCCGACTTGTATTTATATATTACAAAACTATAAAACTTGCGATATGTAATTCAATGACCGTAACAACCATTATAAATGTCGATTGATTAAATTCGGTTATCCTTGGGATATGAACACGTCGTTTATTACACATTCAGTCTTAACGCTGAATTTATCGAGTGTTACGGCCAACACTTGCTATTGGGCTAATTCTATCATACTTAATTTCGCTAGAAACTTTTTACTGTACACATAGCCTGTCCCGCTAAAGAAGGAATTATTCCACTGGACACAGTCGAGAGGCCCATTGACATTGTATATACCATTCTCCCCCAAGTGTAACACGGCTAGCTCTAATTACGCGTTGCTAAATACGCCAGAGCGAGATCTTAAACTGACGTTGTAAATTGCCAAAACACTTGGCATGCATCTTGAATATTGTGGCTCATTCATCTTTGGCAAAGCCCGCTCACTCAGCCCTGAATTTATTATTGTAGCACGATTGTTGCACAAAGCAAAGCGTAGCAGGTATGCATTGCCATCCGTTCGCGCATATTATATATGATTGGCCTCTTGGTGATGACTTTCCGAAATATTCTTCTAATTATGAACACTAAAATTTCAAAATCACATTTTTTTTGTATGTTCATTTTATTTACATTTGTATTTCCATACACTTCCAATGCATTCAACACACTCGTATTCAATGAATCAGTGCCAGGACTACTCGCAATAGCTCAACTTAGGTCAGCTCAATCATACCCTGACAATACAATTCTCCTTCGCTTTGTAAAGCCTATAAACATTTCGTGCAACGAACCTGAAGTTTTCTTACGCATCGTTTATCCCAATGCAACTGTCACTAAACTAGATATTCCATTATCACCAGAGTTAATTAGTACGTGTGTTGGATATGGGCAGGACTTTGTGCAAGTCGACGTCATTCCTCCTCATTATCTGCTACTTTCGTACATAACAAAGACGCTTGTTAATGGGGATCCAACGCAGATACGATTTCAGCGAATAGGTTATATAATCGACGTCAATGGCCAAACACCCAAGTAAGAATTCGAAACACGCTCGTCCTTTGAATAATAATATCAAATTGGAATTAATTATTATTCTTCACAGCGGCAGTCAGATTCAACTAACCGAGGCAGTTATAGTACCGAGCAATGCAATTATAGTTCCTAATATCAACGAAGAAGATGGATTTTTACTTACATATCAGATGACATACGATAATATGATTGGATGGTCAAAATGGAGCGCAGTGTAAGAAAATAATTATTTACGAGAACCCTATATTTTACATACTCGCTTTACTGAATCAACCCATTCCACATTCATTCGTTCGCAGCAGCCAAGAGAACCAGACTTTTACTAAATTAGCAAGCGGTAATCTTCCAGCTGTCCACAATGCATATCCCTTTGCAACTACAAACGGTGGATATGGAATAGCATATACAGTCTTTTCTTCAACTGCAGACATACCATGGAAGGCTATCGTGCAACTAATGGAATCAGACTCGAATGACTTTGGACAAACATATATTATTCACGAGGCCGACTTGGCATTTTCCGACTTTCGTGTACATTATTGTGATTTTGCGTACGCTGGAGCAGGATACAATTGCGTATTAAAATTAGAACAGAAGAATGCAACAACTGGGGCTACGCGTGTTACCTTCATGATAGCAAACTTTCTTACTTCTGGATCAGTTGTTCGATTAGATAAGTTGGGATTCGATGGCGTAACCCTTCCGTTTGATGATATTACATCTCTCTTCTATGGCGGATTTTTGGTGACGTTTTACAATAAACCTAGCATAGACGTTGACAGTGTCGTTGGTTACACGTTCCGTAACAACGGTTCTAATGCTGGCCAGTGGGATATACCTGATACAGTCAGAGTATCTGATACCTATACTTTGTTAAGTAACAACACCCTTGTTGCCGTATCGGAAATTCAAAGCTACAGTTGGAAACTAGTTAGCACGGATTTGAATAAATTCGTAGACGGTAATTAGTTGTAGAGTCATGTTGCAGATATGTATTACCTACCGTGTGACTCACAAATTTCTCTGTCCTTTAGATAAGGGTTATGGTAATCTCAACATTAGCACGACTGAACCAAGGATCAATGCTAGTTTTCCGATTCCGCGAGCGTCAATCAACATCACGTTTATACAGCCAGTGTCGCTGTCGTATGGAAACATTTCCATCTACCAATACGACTCAACGGGGGGAAAATTGCTGCGACAGACGGTGTCCGGGATGTCGCCGTATGTGCAAGCGAAAAATGACGGATATGCCGTATCAGTCAAAGTTCTCGAAAGTACATTTAATCAGCCGGGTGCATCCTATTATGTAACGACGGACAACGACTTTGTTAAATCAAAGCAGTTGGACGAACCGATATTTGGAATAGCAAAAAATAAATGGATTTTTAGCAGACAAGAATTGAACGATAATGTAAAAGATGAAGGAACGCTTGCTTTGTTACGACTCGGCCAAAACGGAACAGCATACTTTAGTAACTTGGATAAAAATGGAATGAACGAGTTTTTTGACGAGATACTTTCTGAATTGGTTGCTGTCATTCCACTGCAACCAGGCAGGTTGACTACGTCAAAGAAACATCAATTCGACACTGCAAATTCTTCCAATGTTCTACTTCAATTTCGTGTTGAGGCTGGTAACATTTCCGAACCAAGTACCAAACAAGTTATTACCGATCTGGATACAATGGTGAAGAACAAAGCCATTACTCCACTTGTTACTAAACCGCTTGCATCCATGCTTGATGAGACATTCGGATTTAAACCTATACGTACGTATTGAAAAATTATGGGGGAGTTAACAAACGAGAGGAAGACGCGGAGGGATGTACGACAGTGATATTATGTAAAGATAGGAATGGCGGTTGTGATAATGGTTATCGGATATATAACGTACGATGCATAATACATACAATTCATTTCATAATTTGTTTTCTGAACAGCTGATCTGTGGCAAAAATACAAAATGAGGCTTTTGTACTTGATTGCATTTTTCATGTTAATGCTCATATCTTTTGTCGCCGCACACCGCTTATCTCCAGAGGTATGTCAGATAACATATGCGCGAGCATGTTATGTGTTAAATATATATAAGCTGACTCTTTGTGTGTTATTATTTTTGAATCAGTCAAGGAATTGGGCCATATTTCCGATTACTTTTATCTGCATAGACTATGCATTAGACATTGCTTTTATTGTCAGACATGGAAACGACGTACCATCACTATATTATCCAAGGTATTTTTACGATACGCATTTCATCGACTGTAGTTCTTACCTGTTGATGCACTAACCAACACTGTTATTGTTATTGACCATCATAACTTTTATCACAGCGTAATCATTATTTTTCTTTCATTTGCATTCAATGCTATCATGGCATTCCTCATTCTTATGAGAGAAAAGATAAATAATCCGGAATTCGATCGCTGGTTTGAGGATAACCTAATAATAACATCTCTGCTTACCATTTTATCGGGGGCAGAAATTGAAGCATTGAGGTTTATTTCTTCGAGATTTGCTGGGCTCCACATGTTTGCCGCTCCATTATCAAAGGCTGCCGGATCGTGGATTTTTTGGGGAGGATTTATAACTCTGATTATCGAAGACATCCCTCAAGCCGTCATTCAAGTAAGCTGGACTGAACGAGATGAAAAAAAGTGATATTATAAAATATTAACTTTTTCATTGCTTCCTTTTTTTTTTTGGTCTGCCTTTATAGATCCTCTATCTTCATTTCGCTATTTCATATGACATTATTCCATTCTCGACACTTGTGACGAGTTTAATAGTCCTGTGCAATAATGTCTTTACACGAGTATATTACATAGTTTGCGGTTGCTTGCACGATAAAACATACCGTCAACCAACAGCCGAAGACCCATTAACATCGGGTATAGTATCGTTCCAAGAAAGTCTTTAAGCGTACAGATAGAGAGGACATATGAATAAAATGTACAGCTGCACTCGCATATCGTAAGCGAGAATGAGATATACAATAACATACCTACCGTAAAGTCACGGAATTGATAAACAACGCGTATTTTGTATATTCTCGATTATATTAAAAATAATAATTTAACCTCAAACGTAAATAAAAAAACCATTCTGTATAGTATGTGTGTGGTCTAGGAATGATTAAATTGAAATAATAAAACAACATAACGTACGTCTATAATGTACGAATATATAAACGAAACTTTCAAAAGCTAATTGTCCATTTTTATTCTGAAAAGTCATTTATTTCTGTAACTCTATAATCTACTGAATAAATATTCACCAACTACTATTCACAATCATCTTCTTTAACTCCATACGTCTTCTTGGTATTTGTTTTGATTTCGAAGATCCTTGACGTAATTTGTTGCATTACCACTATCCATGCCACCACACTCTTGTGCAATTTGAATAAGGCAGCTATTAACGTCGCGTGCCATACTCTTGGCATCGCTTAGGGAATAAAAAGAAATCGGGTGGTTAATTTGTGCAAGTCATATATTACCATCACAAAGTAGCAATACCCACCCGCAGACGTAAAAGTATCCTCCGCGATTTCGTAGTAGATCCCAGATGTACTCTTTATGTTCACGTAACCGATGCTGTACGTAAACTTTATGTTCCTATGTAATCGGAAAAAAGATTCATTATTTCAAGACACAATATCCGTAACGATAATAAAAAGCACTGTTCAACTATAGGTAATTTTTTCAGAATAACTAATGACCCAAGTAGTTTCTCTAACACTGCTTCCACAGTATAACACCACCTTCAAACCTATTTATTACATAACATACCAGCTCACGGGAAAAAGCAGTGATCAGCTTGCCTCTATCACCCAATACCTTAAAGTATTCCTCAAACTCTTCCTCATACAGGAAATCCTCATGTCTCCGCCTGCATCCGTAAAAAAGCACCGTGTCGCCCACCTCAACGCCTTCAGTTCTCATCCACGTTCTTTCGATCACAAATCCTCTGAAAGGAGCCACCCCTGTCCCTGGACCAACCATTACAATTGGAGTCTTTGGATTCGGGGGTAGTTTGAAATTAGTGCGTCTAACGTGTAATGCTAATCGGATTATATTGTTCGATTCATCATGGTATTTATTTCTAGGACCGGAATAGAGATAAAATGGTGCTGTTTCTGGATGTTGAATATTCCTTAGTTTACGATGCACTTGTAGGAGATAGTTTGTAGCAAGACCATATACAGTCTTTTCCGAAGCGGTAGATGGATTATATGATAACACCGTAGCGGTAACATGAATTGAGTTGGGAGTTGCCTTTGGACTACTAGATATCGAGTAGTATCTAAGTTGCAATCTTGGCAGTGACTCAATGATTAGATCCAAAGGAATAGTATCTAGTGGTTTTCCTCCGGGCGATATCTTCTCTAACAGCTCTCCGAGAGTAAGATGAGAATCAGCCACTTCCACTCTATATGCTTCCTTATCCTCACCAAGAGAAGTGAGCTTGGCTCGCGCTTCTTCAGTAGAAACATATTGTGCAAGTGTTCCAATAAACTGCCGAGAAGTGGTGGTATGAATATCGAGATAATTACGAAATATTGTAGCGTATGTCGTAGGCACAGGGAAAGGGTGTTTCTTTGTTGCAGATGCTAAATAAGCAAAGGTTAATTACAGTGTAATACAAGATCTGTTAAACGAAAATATTAAAATATGAAAAGTATTGCTCACGATCAGTGCTCTCCACCATTATGACAGTATCTCTCTTCTCCCATAGACCCAAAACATGAAGAATGCGATATACATCCTGTTCAGGATTCATCGGCCAGATTGCACAATGGTCACCTGACTGATAAGTCATGCCAGATTCAGAGATATCCATTTCGAGGTGGACGCAATTACGTCCTCGAATTTTAAAGAGTTCGCGGGAAATTTGGATTGGTGCGGGATATGGATTCTTTGCATCATATGTTTGGTACCTGGAGCAATAATTTGTGGAGAAGTGCAATTTAATACGTATGACATAATTGTAGCATAACTGATTGTTTATGACATCGTTTACCCATTGAGTGCTTGCTCACTGTGTTCTCCATAGTAGACTTTTTCAGGCTCATAGGAATTCAATTCCGTTATCTTGTAAGCGGGCACGCGCGCACTAGCATCAGATTCAAATGACAAAGCGTTAACTTTAAGAGACATAAGCTTTACTCAAAATACCAATGAATAATTACCTTGCATGTATTGTATTCTGATCAATTCCCATGGTATCACATACAGCCTTCCACATATCTTCCTTCCATCCGAGAAAGTCCTCCTCCAGACTTCCATCATCATCACCTTCGCCACGTTTACCGATCCTCTGAGCTCCAAACTCTGTCAACTTGTTATCAACCGTCCTTCCGACTGCATTGAAAATCTCGTATGTTGAATTACCAAGCGCGAAAACAACATATCTTAGACCTTGTAATGGTTTTTCTTCAACAGGAATTCCCGTTGATAATTCAGGATTCTCCGAGGTAATCAATTCCCAAAACTCGATCGCATCATCAGTCGGCTCACCCTCGCCTAAAAATGAGTGATAATTGATTGATTAATATGACATAAAAAAAAGAAAAAGAAAAAGATTATTATCAATAATTTGTATACTACCATACGTAGCCATGCAAAAAAATGCGATACAATCAGATGGAAATACGTCCAGTAGCGTCATATCACAATCTTCAACGTCAACAGTCATTGTCCGAAGGCCAAATCGTTGTGTACCCTCCTTAGCAAGACGAGACGCATAATCTTCTGCAGTACCAGTCTGTGATCCGTAGAATATGATCACATTCTTGTCCTAGGATACATGGAATGGTATTTAGAAACGATGCGGAAGCTTCATGGCGATGGAATATCTGAATCACTGTTTATGCTGGCTGGCTAATCAATAACGGCAAAATATTTCACGTATCTCGTTTTTTTTTAATGCCAAGCTTACCATTTCCTTCATTCTTTGTACAAAATCCCTATTCTTCTTCTTTCTTGTTGGCAGCCCATTTTTAGCGTCCGTGAGTGGTTTCACACCGATGCCTGTCGATGTTTGCTTTTTGCCAAAAGGAAGAGATTCCCGTGCAAAGTATAATGCAGAGCATACAGCCAAAATGAACAATATGACGAGATCGATTGTATCAATCAATGGCTCTTCGTCGTATTCGGACATGCTTCGTGACGAAATAATGGGATTGTATAACCGGTACTTTAATGACGAAAGAGATAAAATTGTGGGGGGGTTTGGTGGTAAATCGTTTTTTATATATACTTGGGACGGGACCTAAATAGTATGGATTCGGTGGTGCCGATCAGTAATGTGATTATCGTAGCTGACACACTGAGAAATATTATACTAATACGGTAAATGATAAATTACCAATCATGCATTGACACGCACGGGACAATTGTAGACCCGTCACTTTGATTGTTATTATTAATCCAATGAGATTTAACAATATTATTAATGTCAGAATGCAATTGTTTAATTGTGTATTTGGCTAAAAGCTGATTACGTTCGCATGTCTGCATTGTGACAAAAAGCTCCCGGTAACTACATAAGTCACGACATCGTTGTTCAACGCTAAAGTTTCTAACCTTATTTAACCCTTGTATGCGGTGCGGAACTACATAGGAATAGCTGTCGAATAGTTGTCGCATTTAGGAAACTGTATGTAAAACGCTAATCGATAATCGTCAAATAAACGCCACAAATAACAATATTCACATACAGTCCCTCGGATATATCCCAGCTTTGGGGCGACCGATTTCCTCTATTATATCTCAGTATAAATTTCCCTCACTTGTATCCCAATCGACATATCCCTATCCCCCATATCATATAGAAATATATAATGATCATACGTCAATTACAGTTGATGCTGTCTGTACCGAACTGGCCGGCTGGAGGATTTTAACCAGAGTTCGTTATAACCAGAGCTTGCTTCGTTATGTCACGTGACAATACTTTACAAATTCAGTCACGCTGCTATATAACGACATCTCCAGAAATCTTGCTGAACGAAAATTTTATATTGCTTAGTCGTTGTATGTAAGTTAATTCTCGATATAAGGACATTTTCGATATAGTGACCATTGGATTGGAACCGAGCGTGTCGTTATATCGAGACCCACTTGTAATACACTTTGCTTATTTACTAAATCTAACAAAACAACATTCAAAATTGAAAATAGAATAAAAACTTTATCAACTGCTTGTACATAATGAAGCTACTCAATATCAACAATTTTATCCTCAAAATAGTGGGTTGTTTAAATAGTTAATCCAATTCGTCTATTTAAGTTTCGAAGGACTCTTACTTCCTCATATTTAACCTTACCAAATTATTAACTCGGTAAGATTGACGCCAATAGTCTGCCTTTTTGATTTTCTAAAGCAATAATTTCTGCAAATGTTACATGTGATTTTTATGCTTCGTGTGACAATTCGTTATAGGAAAAGCAAATATAATATGCAAAATTTCGAAAGGTAGCTCGGATCCGTTATAAACAGATTTATTAATAAAAGTTCGTTATAATCAGATTTATTAATTAGAAAAAATCGGGTCTGGCGACAAAGTTCGGTATATCCCCTCGGTAATTTACCTTACTATATGTCAATCGTGTTACATAAATATCATGCTATTTCCATATATAGTCAGTATACCTATTTTTGGTTAGTAGATTAACGCTATGCATGATTATTACATGTTTATATGACCTGACGGAAAAGTGGCGTGTTATATGACCTGATGGAAAAGTGGCATGTTTATATGACAACGGTTTAACTAGAAATTTAAATTGTGCCTGCCCGGCTTCGTCGGCCAGGCTTGACATAATAAATCAACAGTATTATATTTAATTAGTATACATTTTATATTTTTATTATGATAACGGTTTATCTAATTGTATTTAAATACAGTAGTGTGTATTGTGTTGTATTATTAATTTAGTTCTAATTTTACTATTATTGTTATTATTGATTTAATATCTGTCGTTCGCTCTTAATACGTGAGTGGATAGAAAGCTGACAAATCTGTTGTAATTGTTGGTATTCTTTAGTTACTTCAGGATCCGTTTTGAAAGCATCTTTGTGTAGGCTCATAATTTGAACACCGTGCAACGCAGAATATAGAGGGTGTGCATATATTTACTAACTCCCGAGCTTGGGACTTGCGTGCATATATGGAGGGTCGACTGTAACACGAGAAATTGGTTGAGAACAATTTCCTGTTTAGCATTTATTTATTAAAGATTTAACTCATAGACAAAAAAGAGTATATAAATATGCGTCTTTTTTTAACAATAATGTAATATCTAATATCAGTAAAATGGTTATAAACTTTTACTTATTTCGTTTTCTGTTTCTTGTTCGTGTTGTTTCTAGTTGTACGTCTTTTTCTTGTATGTATTTGATTGTTCAATGACAATATCATCATCATTGTCACTGATAACAACTTCTTCGTTATTTGTGTTAATGTGAGTGTCTATTTCGGTAATGCTATCATTTCTAAAGATTGATTAGCGAGAAATCATCGTTAATTTTTGTGCTTTTTTGTTTCGACGCACTGCTCAGTGCGTTGCAAGGAGATGGTGCTTGTAGAGGTTGTTCTTGGCGAATTTGTGCAATTCTTTGTTCTATGTCTGATTTTCCGCTAGTTTGGCCAATAAGAGTGTTATTTTTTTCCCACGGAATATTGATAGTGGCGTCACTTTCGACTTTGTTAGAGATAAATTGAAATTCTAACAACTCGCAATATAATTGCTTTTCCAAAAAAAAATAAAGTTACAGTCACATGAACCAATGAATTTCTTTTTGCTTTACGATGCCGTTCTTTAAGCGGCCATTAAGTGGGTGGGTCAACATTATTGTATACGGC
This sequence comes from Paraglomus brasilianum, assembly GCA_910592345.1. Classification (NCBI taxonomy): domain Eukaryota; kingdom Fungi; phylum Glomeromycota; class Glomeromycetes; order Paraglomerales; family Paraglomeraceae; genus Paraglomus; species Paraglomus brasilianum. The sequence goes on from CAJVPI010000477.1 coordinate 15,750, forward strand.
TGGAATTAATCTTTTGTCAAATCTGGTTTTACTTGTCTCGGTAGTGTGTAACCCGTTTGTGTGAGATCAGCATTATTCGTAGTGTTGCCGATTAAGTGTACGACTGGTTTCGAAATGAGAATATAATCTTCGTCTATATGTAATCGAATGCTCGTCGTTAAAAGAATTATCTGTAAATTTCCCTGAGATTGGGTACAGGTACACTCCGTTCTCTTGAAGTTGCTGTGTGATTTCAGATGATGTATTGTCTCCCTCTATTAGATTGTTTTCGGACGCGTAGGCGGTAAATTTGTAAAGCTGATATCCGGCTTCTGCATTGATTCTTGATATGGCGGAGCTTTTTGAACGGTTTTGTTGTTATAAGTCTTGTCCGCAATAGAAACTATGTACATAATAGCCGTGAGAGTTGCAATCATTTTGTTCAATGGTAGTAATCAGTAATCAGGGATCAAATACATGATAATACCAAAAGAATATATGTCTGATTGAGTGTATATGCCCGAATGGTTGAATTTGATTCGCGTGAATTCACTGATTGTGAGAGACCAAGATCACGTATGAATGATTGTGTATTATAACTGTCATCGTTATAATGCTGCAAAAACTATGTAGATCACGTCAATTTGTAAATATTTTGACAAAGACTACCATTGTTAGCATATTGCATAACATAACAATCATGTACTCTTTTGTTTCCAACACTCGCACACTTAGCGTGATTTCTGACAAGTCAGATTAAACATCGTTTTAATTAATAATATAAAAGATTGCTCACCTCAGAAATAAATAATTCTGGTATCTGATCAAAGTCCTCGCAGCGTTTGAGAACAACAATCTCTGGCATACACCATATTCCTGAATACTTTTTATACTCGGCAAATTTCATCAAAGTCGGCATACTGCATATGCTTTACATTTTCATTAGTTCGTATAAATCTGTCTAATATCACATATAGGTCGTATTATTACATTTATTTATCCTTTAATTGTCCACCATTTTCATCGGCTAGATAATTTTATAGGGACGTGATTTTCATGCTCTTTCACTGCAACCAGTACAAATCCATATCCATCGTCCATCACTCATGGTGACGCGATACAACCCACCAAATTCATGCAAAGGATCATTAGCAGCCAAGAACGCCTCAAGTTCACGCATGGCATGGCAGAGCCCTGCGCATATTTCATCCTATTGAGTGGATCGTTCTGTACTGTTTCTAGGTCTCTTGCAACAAACCATCCGTTTCTGTTTCGTACATAATTTCGCACAGCCGTTTGAAGTAGTCCATTGGCTAGCTGCTATATCAGCGATTATGCTTGCCACTGTATCCGGAAATTGCATTCTTGTAAAGAAACAGATATAGCTGAGCCTATGAGAATGGCCAGGATAGAGAGGTATGGGCCCAGTTTTGGCAAGAAACGGTTTCGGATCAAACATCTATATAGCAAATATATTGGTCGTGTTTAATAAATGCAAATTACATTGTGTATATATCTCACATTCGATACGGCGTTAGATAAAACACATACCTTGTAGCCAGGATGGCCGGTGAAATGACCTTCACAAAGAATGTGGAGTACGAAGGTATTCCTTCCCCAAGCGTGTGGTTTGAACATTGTGTGAGGCTCTTTCCCCGGCAGTAACATGAACAGACACATCCCTAATATCAGATATACTGTTCACGAATTGCGATAGGATCACATTAGTGGCTTGGTTTATGGTATTAATATTCTCTCAGCAGACTATTGTATATCTTTGAGCCACGATAAAAGCAATGAATATGAGAAAACATGACCCAAGTGTTTGCAGATAGAATATACCTGAGCAGTATTAGTCCCACCGGTCAAATATGCTTAAAGTTCCTCGACAGAAGCTCTCTTCTTATTTCTGAAGCACATACTTTGCTTGAGTATCGGCTACTCTGTAAACAGGAAAATCAAAGTCTCCTGTATAATATTCTTTCAATAATTTGGCATTGGCCTCTTGTTCACTGGAAAAGATAGGTCTTCCAGTATACAGCTCGTACATTATACATCCCAACGACCACATATCCATTGATATATCTGCTTTAATACCAGTATGCAATGTAGCCGTGTTGATTACTTCAGCTGTGTTTAAAGAAAACAAAATCAGCATGCTACGGAATAAGAAATTTTACGACTCGAAACTATGAATCATTACTTTTCAATACTTGTTACTACTTACGTGATGAATATCGTAATGTGCTACTATCAACATATTCCTCTCCATCCAGACTCACAATAAAGTTACCCAAGCTCATAGATTATTGGTCCATGACCATAACGTATTTCCAATCAGTAGCATTGGTAATATCAAACAAAGTCGAGAAATTAACCAACAGATTGCGATCGAAGATTATAACCTCGCGCTCGAACGAATCGTAGTTCGAGAAAAACTTTATTACCACATCTTCACTCACAGTCTCGTCCTCTGCACGACGAACAGAGTTATTGCCACAGTTTATACCTGTCGAATATAATTGTGCCCGCGGGAACAAAGTGGTAGATGGCGATTCAAACGTAAATAGTCGTCACTTTATATCGATCATGGAGATCGCTTATAAGTTTCGATGGTAAGGAGGGGGTAGAGTTCACTCGAATCGTACGAGGTGAAGTACCAAATGTTTGAAAGTCGTACCGGAGTTGTTTCGGATGCAACTGAAAAGCCTCAAATTTGGGTGGTCGATAAATCTGTAAAGTGAGCCTCTGAGAATCCATCTCTATGTTATTTCCATAAGCTGCGCGAGAGTCCACTATTCACAGCAGCTCCTCGTTATGATTCTTATTTTTCATCAACCTATACGAATACTTGCCAAAGCTCATCATCACTAGGCCCGCTGCAATTCCAATTCCAGCAGCTATCGCAGTAACAGTTACAGTCGTAGTGGTTATAAAGTTTCTACTCAGTGTATAATTGTCTAATTCTGTTGGTTGTAAGAATGGATCTTCTTGGCCAGGCGCAAGGAGAATTGATCGACAGGTACTTTGGTTATGCTGTTGACATTATCAATCCAAAATTTCCTAGTCATGTTGAATCCGCCTAAGTAAGTGGGTGTTCCGTCGGCTTTCCCGCCGTAAGTCTTGAAATTTAGAAACAAGATGTGATAGAATGAATGAAGAGACATCGACTAGTTGACAAATTATAATTACAATGCTATGAATATAAGCTTACAATAAGAACATTACTGTCAGGCAACTGTGCAGAAAAGCGTAATAAATCATGCGCAGGATCTAGTGTCTTTCCTGCTATTTTTTTAAAATTCTCCCACGTCGTGTTTACACACCCACATTGTCGATCCTGCATCGTATACGGTATCTATGGTAACATTTGGATTAACCATTTCCCCGTTGGGAGTGTAATGCCCATATATTCTTGTGAAACTCTTGGGAGATAGAACGATGGATAAAGTCAGAGAAGCAAAAACTAGAAATAATTGGATGAATGCAATATGCTAATTATCACCCACCTACTCAGCACAGTCTAATTCTTTATGCTTAAAATGAATGTATCTCTCGGTTCACACCCTCCATAGATAAATAGCACTTCGCCTTTGAGGTCTTCACGACAATAGATCTGTGATTTTCAAGATGCGACAACATTGTAGTTATATCTGATTTTGCATTCGACACTCCTGCCCTACCTAGTATTGATCCGTGGTGTATACCAATAAGCATTATCATCATTCAGATTGAACGCTTGGACTGTCGCGTATAAGATACCATCTGACGCAACGGAACATGCAGGTTGAGTGAAATTTGGCGCTTTCGTTGCTAACGCAATGTTCCACTCGGATTAAAAGTGTCTCAACGTAACCGAAGAAGGAATTTATGGAATGGTTATCACCCACATCATATACGTACGTATGTAAAAGCGGTTTCTGTAGGCGAATGCACAGTGATTAGTCCGTACTCCCGGAGAATTATCAGAGTTAAACGTATGTAATGGGAAATATGAGAAGAGCGAGAAGGACAAGAAAGACAAAAGGATGTGAATCGGAATAATGAGTTTTTAGAAGAAAACATGGTGAAAATTCTCTGAATAGTTGCGAATATGAATTATTAATAGAGGGAAACCAATGAGCTGAACGAAGGATGTTATATATTTATTGGCGTCATTGAAAGAAAAAATACTTCTAAAATTTACTTAATTGATTACATTATCTTTTTGTGTGAGCAACTTATTGAGATGACTGAAATCGAATCAAAAAATGTTCGCCTACTAATTTAAAAATAGTAATATCCCGACATTTCTAAGATGCATGCATGCGCTACAACAGTTTTACCGATCGAAAGACATCTTATTGCAGTAGTAGCGTAGTAAGCTGATTGAATGAAGTTCTTAAAAAGCGGCTAATACTAATGTAAACCAGTCAACACATTGATACGTGGCGTAATAGTAATATTGTACATTTATGCGTGTTGGATACTGTGTTGAGGATCCAGAATTCAGTTGTCTCAGTTTCGAACCCAAACATTCAGTCCAGAACTGAGACAGGTCCCAGCTGAGGTACAACAACTATATAATATATTGAAACTGGAACTATAACAACAGAAAACTTGACTAGATATAATGATTGTTCAATCAAATACAAAGGCGTGTTTTGTAACTTACGTTACATAGTTAAGACAATTTCTAAGCTGCTCCATGTCTCTCTTTCTACGCCTTTAGCGTTCAATCGTAAGTGTAAACAAATAAAAAACGAAAAACTCCATGTCTCTCTTTCCGTTCGCAACGTAATTAAGTCTTATAATTGACATAAGCTTTGCAGAACAACTTCAGAAACACATGTCATGTAAATAATACGTATTACTAACGTTACATAATGTTTACGAGCTTGTTACTAATTCTATCATCCGTGCTGTGTTGAATGTAAACGGATAATGGTTTGCGTAATTATAAAATTGTGTTAAAAACTAAAATATTAAACTAAGAAAATGTAATAATAATTTGTATACATTGATAAGCCATCGTCAATAATATGGAATAATAATTATAGCGACAAAATAATTTGGCGATTTAAATTAAAAAAAATTACTATTACTATTTAGCATCATCAAGTTGAGAATACAGTTTAATTTAGGAAAGCAGATGCAAAAGCGGCTCGCGTTGTAGCATTTCGAAGAACTGTAAAGGACAGTTATTATTCCAGTTATTAAAGTCGACACTTTGAACAAACGAAAACCGTAAATTGTACAAAGCCTCACTTTAATTAATTTATTTATCTTGAAATAAATAATCGAACACTGGCCAATTAATTAATTATGATGACAATAACAAATTGTTTATCTCGGAAATAAACCGTTATTATATCTAATCAAGACTTTTAGAGTAAGCGTGCTTATTTAATGGATTACGTAGACTATTTTATTCAATCGCATGCAATATTTCCAAGTTGATATAAATTTTTATTCACACACGCACGCCATCGATGCCCAATCACAAACTCGAGTGAATAACGTTTTGAGAATAGTTAATTAAAGTAATCAGTTACATCAGGAATGTAAACGTTAAATGTGTTTTCTCACATCAGATTGGTCCTCTAATAAAATAGTCGTGCATAATGATTAACAAAGTGCACCAAAACGAAATTCTCATACGATTACCTCTATATCCATTTTGAATATGATTATTCACAACTTAAAGTCAGGGCTGTAGGTTTTTGCGATACTGGACAATGCACGTATCTTGATCTTTGAAATGCATTCCTAGTGTTAGTCACAGTTTTCTATTAATAGCAGACAACCCGCATTTAGCATAATCGTAATGTTGTAAGGATACAACGTGTGTTACCAGCCAGCTTATTTGCATGAATTTGATCGTACCAACAGCATGATGTGCTGAATGTCGCGGTTGATTTAACTACACCATGAAAAATGGAGAATATTAAACAATATTATTTTAACATTGTAGTTGGTGCAGCCGTTAATATGTTGTAAAGGCACCAAATAAAACACAAAATTTTTTTGATAAGAACGAAACGCTTGATCTAAGGAAAAGACCAATTAAAACGAATGGTTCTTTACAAGTTTCGTTAGTAATTTCCTACGTGTGTAACAATTTGAACACATTCTATAATAATAACTTAAAATTAATTAACAACACGAACACATCGTTGAGAGCGGTAGGATATTTTTATAGTCGGCATATGCAATATTATGTCTTCCCTGTCCTGTATTGAATAAAAGTTTAATGTTGTCTCGTCGTAAATAACATAAGCATGCATCATAGAGTGTGATACTGTATAGCAATATAACAGTACTTCGGATAGCTGATATAATCAATCTGTTCACCGGATTGAGATAAGCCGATTTCCAGTTAGTAACATTCTTTACCTTGTTTTATGTGATCATATACAGTATATGTCAATGAGCAATTTGTCATTGGACGTCTTTCCCGTCGGCTCTGTGCGTAGTGCAGTATCTGATACTTTCTGTGTCACCAACAATCTCTCCTTAAATCATGAAACACAGCAGCCAACAGACGTACTGCAAGCGTCGATGCGCAGTGTCACCGTAAACCAAATTTAGCATTGAACTTTAATTTCCGTAACACACATCTTAACTAGGTTAGAAAGTTGAGAAAAAAAATAACATTCGACATTTTCATTAATCGGCACAACCAAAATCCGGTGACTGTCTTGACGACTGACTGTATCACCCGCTTTGGTCAGCTCCTTACTTACTAAGCGTCTCTATTAAATTACCTAATTCGAACATGCATCGTTACTTTTGTTTATCCCCATGGTAAACTTTATCGCTTTACCCCAAATGACATCTCGATTTTATTGGTTCAAGGAAGCATTAGTCAATATCTAACTTTGCCGCGCTGCCATGATGTTCGATAAGGAGAGTTATTTATGGGTAAACAAACACACATAATGATTGTCTTGTCCATGTAAAGAATACAATACTTGATATAGCGGGACGTTTTCAGCACGATCGGCCTTGATGATCGCATTGAGTTTTGTATCCATCACGTTCAGACAAACGAACCGAAATGTTTGTTTGTATTTATTCTATTCATTGTAAACCTGACATCTGTTGAATCCCTTTTTTCCGTTAAATTAAAAACGCTCCATTAATCATCTCTTGGCTTACCTTTTAAGGTAATGTTCCGATAGAAGAAACGCTCAATCCAAGACACAGACCACACGCAATACAGGCCACATCAGATGCAAATAATAAAAATGGTAAATGACTATGGAAAAAGTCGGTACAAACATCACACGTAATTATCGATTAATTATACGTTACAAGTATTTAACCAGTTTCTAACTTTCTCCTTGCATATTTGATATTCATTATAACCGATCATGAGAAACACCAATCGCTGTCATCTTTTCTTACTAATAAATAGAGCGTTTCCCCCAATCTTTGCATCGACTTTATGATCACATTGGTTTGCTTGAAGCATACTCTTATATCAAACACCAACTTGTAGAAAAGACACATACAACATCTGTGTTCACCCACATTCCTTACATTATATTTTTTCGTCTATCACTCTTATCCTAATTGCAAAAATGTTTAGTTCAGAAAATATTGCCCTAACCATAATCAACATAATATCGTTCATATGTGCAACATATATGGCGATAGTATTTTACTGTACCAAAAAGAATCCGATGATGTTTTATTACTCGGTGGACGCAATGTTCTTAAACGCTGTGGGCTTACTGGGAGTTGTATATAGTTTTAATTGGAATCAAGCTCCCATAGAAGCTTGTTATTTTCAGGCGTTGGCAGTAAGTTTTAAACCGTACAAATAAATGTTGATATTATAAAAATGTTTAAACTTTTGTTAACATTATTTTCCTTCTAAACCATGATTAGACTCAATTTGCTGCTTTTGTAACGGCTTCAGCCGGATTAAATTTTACAATACAAACATACCGACTTCTTGTACTATACAAGCGACGCGATTTAACGCATTCACGATTAAGATATTACTACTACGGATTTCTAATTATATATCCTATTGTAGGAACCATAATAGTGAGCGTTGTGGCTATTATGGAAAAAGCTGTAAAGCCCCGACTTTATCACTGGTAAGTCTCTATATAAACATGGACTGTAATAACATACAACTTATGTTAGATGCATGCGAAGTAACAAAATCAAATAATGTACTATGTATTTAGAAAATCGCTTACCTTTTTCAAACTCACAAGTGTTACCAATACTGATCTACCACATATTTTCTTATATAACCATAGTGACATAGTCAGTCCGATCTGGGTTCGTTTAGTAAGCTATAATGGTGCCAACCTTCTCTTATCGATTCCTGGCACTTACTTCTCGGCACGCGCAGCAATAGCAGTGTATCGTCATACAGGCCAATTTAAGTCAACCAAATTATCTGCCAACGACGTTACCAATTCACAAGGTTCCACCGACAGTCTAGCGATGACAGCCGAAGCACTCGGAAGTCGAGTAAATATCTTGGATGCTGAAAAACATTCCCATGTTCAATTACCCAAGCTTACACTGGACAGCAAATCTACTTATGCCCGGCGGAACACAGAACCAAGTATTAACTTGAGTACATCGAACAACAGTTACGGCATTACACGATCTGCAGCAATTCGAATGGTTGTCTTTACCGTTGCTTATGCCATTACAAATCTTGCTGCTTCGGTTGGAATTATTCTCGACGTTATCGCAAACAAACCGTTACCACCAAATCCTGGTGGATCCGATTTTGTCGGATCATCTCTTGGAATACCATTGCTTCTAATTTTTGGAACTTCAAGTGAGATTAGACAGTGGACTAGGGATAAATTGAAGAGCCTATTTGCGTCTAAAAATTAAAGTTTCAAATTGCTTAGTTTAACATTAAAGATAAGGAGCCACAGTTGGAGAAAAGTAATAGTTTTGTTAGCTTGAATGGACATTCTAAATCTAGTAACTTATTTTTATTTATTTTTTGTCCGTTTATTAATTTTTTTTCCGTTTTCCGTTTTATTTTGAGAAACAAGAAAGTTTGTTCATCTCTTGTATTATTATTACTGGTAATAATTGTTGTATATACAGGGTTGGACAAATTCTAAAACCCAATAAATAATGTTTATAACCCACTTGAAATGTGTCTGGTGTAATAGTAAAATTGATATGTTGTTATTATGATACCGTAAGAAATTACAGACTATTGCGAAAGTTTTACTTATCTTACCAAACTACTTGCATTGTGATATATTGACACTTATTTAAACATACGGAAGAGAGTTTTCTATAATAAGGATATGCATAAAAACTTGTTGCCGTCGAAATTTACTATATGTACTGTATTTTATTCTTCGAACGTTGCCTAGGAGATTGCGTTATCGCATGTCGATTGCATGTTAACTAAATTGGAAATGTAAACAAACATTTGTAAATTATTTACTTTTCTACATTATATTGGCTTTATAGAAAAAATAAGGCTTCGGCGATCAGATTAACGTAATATACCATGCTGTCTATTGTAATATCTAGTATATTGTATTTAGGATTAGAATATTAGAATAAGCAAAGAAAGATGCAAATATTATGCGCTTAACCGTAATTAATGATTATGAACAGCATTACTTCGATTTGAAAAAAAAAAAGTTATAACATGGTGCACAGTTGTGTCTACGCAAGCTAATTACAGTTTTATTTATAAAACTTGACTGTTTAGCATGTTAACTCGATCAATAATATTTTCACAGCACGGTAAATTTCGATTATCAGTTGCATGTGGCAGAGTTTGTAGTCGTTATATTATATCTAGTCCTTAACTTCGTGATGACATTCTTTTTATTTAGTCATTATCGCTTCCATTAAGCATGCAAGTCTCCAAATGATGGTCATTTGACAGATATAAATCGTGTGTGATACAGATTTGTGCCACCAAAATCCAGATAAAATCGTAAAATGTATTGTGCGGCCTTGTATACATCAAAAATCAATAATAGTATGGCGTTTTTTTATATACACAGTCAACCCCGTTAATCCGAATTTCTTAGCATTTTCCACCACCCATGTTCCTGACCCACTTTGGGGTAGTTACTTACTTTATCTGACATGCTCTAAAATGTTACACATCTAATTACGTGATTATCACGTGCTCCACAATGTTGATGACAGTAAACTCGCGAAGGTCGGGGAAGAGACAATTTATTCGGCTTATCAAGATTTTCGTTTGACTACATTCGCACTAAGCCGAATTTATATATGTTTACACAAATTTCGACTTATACAATTCAACAGTATAAACTTTATTAATGGTAAAATAAAAGAATACTTGTTTGCTGTAACGTATTCTGTTGTTTAGTCTAGTCTTTTCAACATTGAGTTCGCTGTCGCAATCTTGACTCATATAGAATCGACTATTGGAAAGTCTTCCGACTCCGATAATTCTCTTCCTCCTATTGTTGCAATAATAGAAACCGTTGTCAGCATATTATATACAGAGAAAAAACTTTCTAAATTAACAAATTCTGCTACTTTCATTTAACTTCTTGAGTATTAATAGAAAGTTGATTAACAAGTTCATTAACTCTGTATTCAATGATAAATTAACACCTTCTTTAGTTTCGTCAATTGTGATACTGTTAGGTAGGATACCCGTTTTATGCCATGCGTGTGTTATTGTCTCGGTGATTACTTGGTTCCATACGATTCTAATAAATTCGATAGCCTGTTGAGGAATTGCTGAAAGAGGCTGGATTTGAGCAATAGCATTATCGTACTGATCAATGCAATAACGTTTTCGATATTGGCTTTTGAAACTATAAATAATCCCGGCGTCACACGCTGAAGATGTGCCACAATTGGGAGGTAAAAAATGCACTGTAATATTCGACAACGTGGTATCATCATTGATTTTATGCGAGGAGGCCTTGTCTACGAGCAATGGATGTTTCGACGTGATTTGCGCATAGATACACCGGTATTGATCAGGGTACATCTGTCCGAGAAAAAAGTGTGACGCAGTTACAAGCAATAATATTTGGGAATAGTAATAGCCACTTCCCCTTACAATTCAATCGCTTATGTAAATTAATTTATCTCATTCAATGATTCTATGTTACATCCACTGTGATGTACAGTATTTTCACTGTCAATGTAATTGGCTTAACGTATGTATGTATTGATCATTATTCTAAGTGTGTATTCAACAGAAAAATACAGAATGAGCTACAAATCAAAGGGCCAAAAATATTGTTATTATTATATTAGTACCCGAGTATACACGTAAATCAAACTCAGCCTTCTGAAACTGGTGGAGGGTACATTTCATGGGGGAGTACATATGGAGGTAATTGCTCTCATACTTACTTGAAACTAGGTAGGGGTTTTTTTGGGGGGGCTTCCTAGTAGTTTGTGTTATTAATCTATGAGCGAGATTATTTGTATACGTAAACAAAGAGTAAGTAATATAATATGATTATTTAGACATAGTCGAACTGGTTATGGCTTTATCTTATAAGAACATTTTCGTTGCTTTAATTTTTATTATGTTATTCATTTATTGGGAGGCCGTACGTGGTAAGGACGTGGTCAGGACGGTAGTTTATTATTAATATAGATAAGACAACATCGACAGACAGGATTTCCGTTGATTGATTTACTCCAGCTATTCTTTTGCTATTTGGAAAACAGAGCACCGCTGTTAATGAAAAGTTTGCCAACAAAGTCTAGAGAAAATACAAAGAAAGCATGTCCAACTCTCCTACCAGCGATACACGAGATCCTACTTTTCTCTTCTTTGTTCTCTCTTGGAGGATTCGTGGTACGCTATAATATCAAAGTCTGCTATATTTAAGTTTGATCCACTGTCGCTTACGTATTGTGAGGTACGAGAGGTAAACGTGGCGATATTATTTCGTACTTGGGCAGCGGATTCTATTGTGGCGATTGTGCGGATCCACGTACGTGCGTGAGGTATATTGGCTGAATTATACGCAGTGACATGGGACTTGAATGGGTTAATCTGGAGAATTGGAGTAAGTGGACAAGTTATAGATTAATTAATGTGTTAGAAAAGGAATAGTTACTTACAGTCAGTAATTATCATGTAGCGACGTTATCGTGCCGGCTAGTTCGAGCATGTCATCTAATGCAAAAGCCATTGTTACACGCCAGTCTGGTTTATCTTTCGGCACGTATACATCGAATCGAATATGTATCGATTCAGAGGCGAAATTGAGAAAGATTTGCCTTTAGCTTTGAACAGTATATTGCTTTGTTTTCTTCTTGGACTTGGAGAACGTGCACACGGCAGTTGAATTAACATCGTCGGATTATAAGAGGTATGCGGAAGAAAGATGCCGAAAAATATGATAGCATCGCAGATGTGTTCTTTATATAAAACGCAATCAGGTAGGTATGGTAAATAGTAAAGTAAAATGATGGAAAAGGAAACTGGGGTCGTTTTTAATAAAGATGAAATATTAATAGGTGACAAATAAAATATGGAATTTTTATACTGAAGCAGAGACGTGGCATGCAATACTGACCAGTTTCCCGGCAAATGCGAACCCTTGTCTTTGCAAAACTCCAATCGTTGGCCGTCCTTGAGGTAGATTTGATGGGGATTGAATACGATCGGATTATATGGATTGCTGTGCATTTTGTATCAAAAAAAGAAAAGATATGGAGATGCCAAGATTATCAAAAGAGTTATAGTATCTGAATCTGATTCTTCCACATCCAGTTCGGGATCAGAGTATAAAACTGAAGCGGTAGGCTCGAAGAGCCATGATTCGAAGAATTGCCTAAAGGCCTGTTCTACAATAAGAAAGCGCCCCATTCTAAAACGTAAAGTAAAAGGTAAAGTTAATTATCGAACTTTATAGCGGAGCTAGTGTCCCGACGTATGTAGAAAACTTCTATGTCTGGCTAAAAATTTGTACGAATTGAGTATGGATTTCTTCCCATTCTTTCATCAGATTGTCTAGCCATGTAGTACTTAAACCACTCTTTAGTTACTGCGACGTAATAACTCTTCTCCGATTAGCCTATCCCGATCTGTTAAAAATTTACGATATTTTCTAGTATCTTCCTGCCTCTCTATCCACCACGATAGAATCTTTCTAGGTCATTGTACTATACCACAGAATACATCATAGCACGGAGAAGCCTTCGATTTTAATCGTGTGACCTGATGATTGCGTATGCTCGATCAACATACGTGGGGATGCTGAAAAGTTTTGTCGTTGATTCTTTATTTCTCGAAATTACATAATAATTATTAATAAAACTAT
>CAJVPI010000478.1:0-28960 GCA_910592345.1 Paraglomus brasilianum
AGTTTAAATACTGAAGACCTTGAACGAGCCAAAAAAGTTGTGTCTGGCACTGTGCGAAGTTTTAACGGGGTTAAAATAAATGAATAATTATGCCAAAAGATAACTATGCCAACTAAAGATAAAAAGAAGATCACCCAATCCAAACCAACTCATAAATCTAACTTGCTAAAAAATAAACCAAGTAAAAAAAAGAAAATAGTAAAAACTAAAGTGAGTAAGAAAAAAACTGCCAAAAGGAAAAGTTAAACATAAATTCCATGGATAAAGAACGGTTAATTAAAATATTAAAACGAAAAGTTTATTGAGAAAGAGAAAGGGACAAATGTTTTTTACATATTTTTATTTTTTTAAGTCTCTCCATGGGAATTTCTATTAAGACCAGTAGTTATCCTGGAATTAAAAAAATTAATGAAATTGGTTGGTCTAATAGCGACGGGTGAGACAAATTTAACTGCGTTTTTGACTGATTTTTAATAATCATTTTGTTTATATACTTGCTTTTTGCGATTTATTATTTGATAAGAATTCAAATTTGTTCTCGTAAATTAATTGATCTTAATCAGTGATTATTTGAGGAGTTAAATGACCTATCGGAGGCAGACATAAAAGTAAAATAATATTAATATACAATGAAACATTCCCGTCGTTATCGAAAAGTCAAGGAAAAAATTGCTAATGATAAGCACTATAATTTGTCTGAAGCAGTAAATTTTTTGCGTGATAACAATCCAGAAAGGTTAAAAAATATTAAGGCCAGTTTTTCCCTCCATTGAGTTAATCAAAAGGTGGTTCTGAAAACTAAACTAGTTTTGCCTCATTCTATCCAAAAAGAAAGAAAGGCAGCAGTAATAAAAGAGGGATTGCCAGAAAATATTCAAGAAAACTGCCAAAAAATTAAGGAAGTAGAGTTATTAACGGTTTCTGAAGTTCGTCAGAAAGTGGGAAATAAAAAGAAATCGCAATGAGGATTTACCAAAGTTTTAGCCTATCTTGCCAGCGAAGAAGCAATTAAACCATTACAAAAATTATTGGGTCCTAAAGGAATTTATCCTACTAAAAAAAATGGTTCCTTAACCGAAAATATACTAGAAGAAATTAAAAGATTTCAACAAGGGGAAGCCGAAATAAAGAATGATAAAGGTGGTAATATTCATGCAGTAATTGGCAATAGTGATTTTAGTTCTGAACAATTAGAAGAAAACTATAAAATATTATATAATAAAATAACCGATTTACGTCCAGTGGGTTGAAAAGGTGATTTCCTTAAAAGTATAACTCTTTCTACCACTATGGGTCCAGGGTTAAAAATACTAAAATAAATACAAGGGGCAAAAAAAGAATAATTAAACAAAAAGGTTAAAATAATATTATATATGTCTGCCACCACCAAAAAAGAATTAACTGTCCGAGATATTCAAACTAATTTTCAACAAGCCAGGGCGGTTATTTTTTACAACTTTCACCAGGCGGAAAACAGGGAAATTTTTAAATTAAAAAAAGAATTAAAAAAAGTGGGTGGGCAGTGAAAAGTCTATAAAAATAGTTTAGTAGAAAAAGCACTTCCTGACTATTCGTTAAAATTAAAGCAAGCCAATGCCTTTATTTTTTGTCAGGAGGACGGATACAAACCATTAAATATTCTCCAACAATTCAATAAGGAACATGCCGATATCAAGCGATTTCAAGGCGGCATCTATGACCACGAATTAATAACGGATACTCTACTGGAAAAATGAGCCAAATTACCAAGCAAAGAAGTCTTAATAAATACTTTGTGTTATTATCTTAATTTTCAAACTAGAAGACTAGTTAATATCTTAGAAAAAATCAAATCAGCAAAAGAAGCAAATTAATATAAATATGTCAGAAATAAAAAGTAGTAAAGAAGTCAGCGAAATAAAAGAAAAAATAAAAAGTTTGAACCTTGGACAAGTGAGTGAATTAATAGAAGGGTTAAAACTAGATTATAATATCCAAGAAACGGCTGTAGTCCAGACAACTACAGCAACTCAAGAAAGTGAAAATTCTGAAGAAAAGGGTGGTGATGTTTCATTAAAGATAGTGAAAATAGAAGAAGGTGCTAATAAGATCGGAATTTACAGAGAAATTATGGACATCTTCAAGGAACAAAAAGGCGAAACAATTAACTTGGTCCAAGCCAAAAATCTGGTGGAAAAAGAAGATAAAATTATTTTAGAAAATATTGCTCGAGTTAAAGCGGAAGAGGTTAAAAAAAAGTTAAAAGAGAAAGGAGTTGAAGTTGAAATTAAATAATTTTAATTAATGTCATATCGAATAATTAATTCGGGGAAAAATCCACGTCGGGAATATTTAACTGTCAATCGTTCACCCCTTTTTCAAGGTTTACCAGAGCGAGATTACGCCCGAGAACAAAAATTATCTTACTCAAAATTCCTTCACGAACGATTGCCCAAATTATTATCTTTTTATTTTCCGGCTGAGTTCAGTGATTATAATAATAACATTAAGATAAATGTCGAAAATCTTGCTTATCAAGAACCGGAAATAACGGAAGAGACGGCACGGGCTGAGTCGCTTACTTGGAATTATTTAGTTTCTTTTGATTGGAAAGTTTCTTGGGATTGCCACAAGATACAGATTCAATTGTTGGATAATGACCTTAAAAAAAGCCTTAATCAATGAGTAGAAGAAAGTTTCAAAATCAAAAAGTTTACTTGTAAAGAAAAGTCCTCTAACAAGTGGGAAATAAAAGAGAGCAAAGGAAATTTAAAAATAGTTCTGGAAATATTAGAAAAAGAAGAGGAAGAGGATAAATTGATTGTTAAGTTTCATTGCGAACAAGACCAAAAGGTAGATTTTTGCCATTTACCAAAAATGAATTCGCAAGGAAATTTCGTTATTAACGGTCATAATAAAGTGGTAGTTTTTCAGTCGGTCCGAGCCCCTGCTGTTTATTATTTTGCTGAAGGAGAAAATGAGTTTTTTAGTGAAATCATTCCTTTCAAAGGGCCCTGAATCAGTGTTCATTACAGTGCAAAGAAACCACTAGCGATTGAGTTAAAGTTTCTTAATTCTGGACTAGTTTTCGATTTGTTGGATGTTTTGAAAACCTTTGCTGTTCCCTCTGAACTTCTTGAGACCTTGTTTGACCGAGAAAGTTTAGATATTGAGAATTATCACGAAACCAAAGCCTTAGAGATCGGGGTTGGCCGAACTAGTTTGCCCCAATTTTTATTTACGAGCAACAAGGGCAATTCTTATTTTAATATCGGAAGACTAGGGCGAAAAAAATATAATCAAAAAATAGACCTTATTCAACAATTAGAAGGGCAAACATTAGCCGAAGACTTGCTTGATAACAACGGCAAGGTAATCTTAAAAAAAAACGCTATCCTGGAAGAAAAAAACTTACAAATATTACAGAATGCTTTACAAAAGAAAAAAATAAATGGGGTGGCTATTCCTCATTCTACTAATGACTTATATATTGTTAAAATAAAATCTCCGCAAAATAAGGAAAAAATTATCCCAGTGGTTGGAATTGGAGAAAAATTACCTGCCGAAAAGACTTATTTTGACTTGGCGGATTTAATTTGTGCGGTGGCTGGTTATATTAACCTACGCCATGGTTTAGGTAATACTGAAAAAAAAGAGGATGAGGATAAATTAGAAAATCAAGTTATCCGTCGGGTAGGAGATTTAGTTTACAATATTTTTGACAACAAATTGGGGGGATTTTTACAAGATATTGATAGTAAATACCTAACCAATTATCTTTCCCAGTTAAAAAAAATTGACTTCTCTAAAATACCTAATTTAAAGGATTTCGATAATCTTATTAAGCACTTTTTCAATACTTCGGCACTGGTTCGTTTGCAAAATCAAAATAATGCGTTGTCAGTTATCTCGGATGGATTAGTATCAAGTGTGATGGGATTAGGAGGGCGTAATTCGGTTAACGCTACCTTAGCAGCCCGTAATGTAGATTC
This sequence comes from Paraglomus brasilianum, assembly GCA_910592345.1. Taxonomy (NCBI): domain Eukaryota; kingdom Fungi; phylum Glomeromycota; class Glomeromycetes; order Paraglomerales; family Paraglomeraceae; genus Paraglomus; species Paraglomus brasilianum. Next base: position 3,972 of record CAJVPI010000478.1, read on the forward strand.
TTCCTTCAGCGGTCGTTATGACCCAGTAGAAACTCCCGAAGGCCGAAATACTGGCTTGGTTCGTCGGATAACAATTGAAGCCGGGATAAATGATGATGGACAAATAACCACTCCTTATTTTCCAGTTCGCGATGGCGTAATTATTCCTTCTTTGGTTTATTTAACCAGTGAAGAAGAAAAAGACAAATATATTACTCATTTTAACCTAAAAATTGATGAAAAGAATAGAATTGTGGAGGAAACAGTGTTGGCTATTCATCAGGAGAATTTTGTCCAAATACCCAAGCAAAAATTAGATTATATTTATAGTTCTTTTTATCATTTGAATTCAGTAACTAGTGCTACCATTCCTTTTTTTCACCACAATGACGCTACTCGCATGCTGATGGCAACCAACATGCAACGGCAAGCAGTAACTCTGTTGAAAAATCAAGAACCGTTAGTAGCGAGTGGAATCGAAGCCAGTCTGTTAAATAATTCGCCATTAGCAGTTAAGGCCGAAGAAAAAGGAATAGTGGAATATGTTGACAGTCAACAAATTATTATTAAAGAAAAAAACAAGGAAAAAAAAACTTATTCATTGGAACAATTAGTAGTTTCTAATAAAAATATTCTCAGTTTTTCACTTCCACTAGTCAAAAAAGGCGAGCAAGTCGAAAAAGGACAAATGCTGGCTTGTGGAAATTATGCGAATAATGGCGAATTATCCTTAGGTTATAATTTACGAGTGGCTTATTTGTGTTGAAATGGTTATAATTATGAAGATGCGATTATCCTTAATGAAAGACTAGTAAAAGAGGACATTCTTACTTCTTTCTTTGTCAAAAAGCACACCATTATTCGTCATAATACCAAGTATGGTCCAGAAATATTTACTTCTTCTTTTCCTCATGCAGGGAAAAATCAATTTCCGCACTTGGATAAAAATGGAATAGTGAAAATTGGTAGTAAAGTAAAAGGTAATGATATCTTGGTTGGTAAAATAACTCCTGAACCTAGCCCGCACAAAGAAGCGGAAGAAGAATTATTGTTGATGAGTATTTTGGGAGAAAAAGCCCACCGTTTCGTTAATTCTTCCCTCCGCTTGCCCGCCGAGGAGGCCGGAACAGTTTACCAAGTTAAAAGAAAAAAACTTACTAAAAGCAAGAATGATTTAGAGTTAGTGGAAGTTTACGTAGCACAGAAAAGAAAAATAGAGATTGGAGATAAATTAACTACTCGTTTTGGTAATAAAGGAGTGGTCGCTAAAATTGTGCCCGAAGCTGACATGCCTTTTGATGAAGAAGGAAAGACCATTGATATAATTTTTAATCCGCTGGGTATCCCTACCCGCATGAATATTGGTCAGTTGTTAGAGACTATCTTGGCTTCCGCTGCCCACAAACTTAATACTAAACTTCTTTGTCGGCCTTTCAATTCTCCTTCTCCCCAAGACATTAAAGAAATTATTCAAGAAGCCAAGATTAAAAATTTCGGTGCCCAAAAATTATTTGACGGTCAAACCGGTTTACCTTTTCAGCAAGATGTTTACAATGGCTATATCTATACCATTAAGTTAAACCACATGGTGGCGGATAAATTTCACGCCCGAAATACTGGTCCTTATTCCCTTATTTACCAGCAACCAGTTAAAGGACGTTCCCAAGGAGGTGGACAAAGGTTCGGAGAAATGGAAGTATGGGTAATGTGAGCCCACGGAGCACCTTTTAACGTGAATGAAATCACCGGTGCTAAGTCAGATGACATTGCTAAACGAAATTTATTACAGCATTCTTTATTATTCGATGACCGACAAATTGATTTGCGGAGTAATCAAAGCGAATCTTTTAATCTTCTACTCCAAAATTTACGTGGGATTGGTTTTGATCTTCAAGCCTTTGATTATCAAGGCCGAGAAATTGACTTTTATGAAACTTTTAGCCGTAAATCCCCCAAAAAATAATCCTCACTATGACCCTAATAAAATCACTCAAAATTAATTGGCTTTCGCCCCAAAGAATTAATCAACTCTCATTTGGTAGCATTACCAGCCATAAAACTATTAATATTCGCACGCTCAAGCCTGAACCTGGAGGACTTTTTGACCCCCGTATATTCGGTCCTTTTCTCAATTATGAATGTTATTGTGGTAAATATAAAGGCAAAGAAAACAAAGGACAAAAATGTGAACGATGTGAAGTTTTCATCGCCGAAAAAAATTTACAAAGGTGGCGAATGGGACACATTTCTCTCCCGGTGCCAATAACTAATATTGTGCTCTTTAAAGCCTTAGCGACTAATTTAAGCAAATTATTGGGCATTCCTACTAAGAAATTAGAAGATATTATTTACCTGCGAGCCTATATCGTGATTGATAATGGTTTACTTAATTCGCTAAAAAAGGGTGAAATTTTAGAAAAAAGGATTGACCGAGCCTTAATTGGTGATATTCTTCAAGAAATTATTCAAGAGAAGAAATTAGATGAGAACATTATTAAAGAAGCCGAAGAATTAAACGAGAAAATCACTAAAAAGCCTAATAAAGGTGAGGAGGATGCTGCCGACATCATTTTTTTGGAAGATTATTTAGACTTCTTGGAAGAAAATTGCGGAGTAAAAATCTGAACTGGCACGGAAGCCTTTCGAGAGTTATTAATGGGAATTGATGTGGAGAAGGAATTAGCCAAAGTCAAGCAGGCCCTCAAAGAAGCACCCCAAAAAGTTAATCAAGAAAAATTAAAGTTCTTGCGAGGTTTACAAAGATCGGGATTAAAACTAGAATGGATGATTACTAATAAATTGCTGGTTATTCCTTGTGGCTTGCGGCCAGTAGTCAAGTTGAAAGAAGAAGATGTTTTGGCGACTAATCAACACACTAATTCTTTGTATCGAATAATTTTGCGATGCAAAAGGTTAGAATATTACCTCGATTTAAATAAAAATACCGGAATTTTCTTCCGCGATATTATTCATAATGAAAAAAGAGGTCTGCAAAAGGCCGACGACCAAGTAAGATATGGCTCAACTTATAAACAAAATGAAGTCAAAAGTTTATTACAAAGTTTAAGTGGTAAGGAGGGGATATTACGCCGTCATTCATTAGGAAAAAGGGTTGATTATTCCGCTCGTTCGGTAATTGTGCCTAACCCAAAATTGCTTTTGTACCAAATTGGATTACCGGTCAAAATGGCTTTAACTCTTTACAAGCCATTTATTATTCAAAAAATATTAAAAGAAAAAATTGCTTTCACAGTCAAGGAAGCGGAACAATTATTTTACCAAGAAGACCCCGTTATTTTCCCACTGCTTAATAAAATTATCCAGGGACATCCAGTCTTGGCTAATCGTGCCCCTAGTTTACACCGCCTTAGTATTCAAGGATTTTATCCTCGCTTGACCCTCGGCAATTCAATTGAACTCCATCCTTTAATAACTACTGCTTTGAACGCTGACTTTGATGGAGACCAAATTGCTATTCACTTGCCAATGACTGCTAAGTCATGCGAGGAAGTTAAAGAACGCATTCTTTCTCCTCACCACATTATTGACCCAAAAAATGGCTACCTGATAGATATTCCCAGCCAAGACATGATTTTGGGTCTTTACTATTTAACCAGAGAGATCAAAAACCAAAAAGTAATTTATTACAATGAAATAGGGAATGTTTGAAAAAGTTATGAAAAAGGAAAAATAAGTCTTCATGACCTAGTGGCTATTCCTGCTGTTCTCGTTGGCCGTAATTTTTCCGCGGCCCAGAATCAATTCCTCTTTACTACTTTAGGAAAATTAATTTTTAATCAAATTTTGCCAACTAGTTTTCCTTGCTATGTCAATGACTTAAAAGAATATAATGAAGAAAATAGTGGAAGTAATGGTCTGATTGAACTAAACCAAATTGAAAAAAAATGAAAGAATTATCAACCCCTCGGAGGCTGAAAAAAAAAGGAGATTATTGCCTTTCTAAATAAATTAGTAAGGATAACTCCGCGGCCGGAAATGGTGGAGTTTCTCGACCAATTAAAGAAGATTAGTTTTGATTATGCTACTCGCTCGGGAATTAGTATTTCGCCTTTCGAATTAGAAGCAATTATTTCGGACAAAGAGAAAGTTCTCGCCAAAGCCAAAAAAGAAGCAGAAAAAATTGCTAACCATTTTGCTCAAGGTTTTTACAACGAAGAAGAAAGAAAACAAAAAAAAATTGCCGTTTGAGAAGAATGTAAAGAAAATCTAAAAGAGCAGTTGATAACTAATCTAACAAAGCGTGACCAAACTTCTTTTTACCATATTTGAGATTCCGGAGCGCGGGCTAGTGATGAAAGTCTCACCCAAATTTTTGGCATGCGTGGCAATACTACTAATTACTTAGGAGAGGTGATTGAAACGCCAATTACTTCTTCACTGTGAGAAGGATTGTCACCTTTTGAATTTTTTATTTCGGTTTATGGGGCAGTTAAGGGAATGATTGATATTGCTTTGAAAACTGCCGAAGCGGGCTATTTAACTCGGCGTTTAGTGGAATCTACCCAAAACTTAATAGTTACTTCTTCTGACTGTGGAACTAACGCCAGCACGCTCTTGGCAGAGGGAGATATACCCCTCAGTAAAAGAGTTTATGGCCGTTATTTGGCTCAAGATATTTCTGATAAAAAAGAAAAAATTATTTTAACTCAAAATACTCTTTTGTTAGAAAAGGAAATAGAGATTATTCAAGCCAATAAAATTGCTGCGGCTTACGTTTTTTCTCCGCTGACTTGCCAATTAGTAAATGGCATTTGTCAAAAGTGTTATGGCTTAGATTTAAGTAAACCAGGTGAGACAATTGAAATGGGGACGGCGGTTGGAGTGATTGCGGCTCAATCACTCGGAGAGCCGGGAACTCAGTTGACCATGCGAACTTTCCACACTGGAGGAATAACCGGCGATGAAGACATTACCCAAGGTTTACCAAAAGTCAAGCAAATATTTGATAATGTTAAGCCCGAAAAAAGCGAGAAGGCAACTTTGGCGAAAATTACTGGAAAGATAACCAGCGTTGAAGAAAAAATAATCAAACAAAAAAGTGCCGAAGGAGGGGAAAAAGTTTATCCCATTAACAAGAAATTAAAAGTGAGGGTCAACCAAGGAGACCTAATAAAAAAAGGAGAAAGATTAACGGGCGGAAAAATAGATTTAGAAGAATATTTAGAAATTATGGGACGGGATAAGTGTCAAGATTACATTAAAGAAGAAGTGAGAAAAGTATATGATAATCAAGGAATAGATATTAATGAAAAACATATTGAGATATTTGCTCGGCAAATGCTCTCCAAAGTAGAAATAACCAATGGCGGAGATAGTGATTATTTAGTGGGAGATTTAATAAATTATCAGAAATTAGAAAAAGTTAACCAGGAGTTATTAGCCAATAAAAAACAGCCCGTTTCCTTCAAAAATATTATTTGTAGTTTGAAGGATTTAGCCTCCCATCCAGATTCTTTCTTGGCTGGAATTTCTTTCCAAAATACTTTAAAAAGTTTGGTTAACTATTCCTTATATCAGCCCGTTGATTACTTACAGGGATGTAAAGAAAATTTAATTGCGGGACAGTTGGTGCCAGTGGGACCAGGCTTTAAGGAACGAGAAAAGTTTCAACGAAAAAGCCCCCGCGTGGTCTAGAAAAGAAAACTATATGGGAGAGGCTCTGGCGAAAGTTGAAAAAGTTAACCACAATAATTCAAAAAGTTTAGTGAATTACTAAATTTCTATTAAAAGAAAAAAAAGGAACAAAAATAAAATAATAAATATATTATACCTATGAAAAAAAGCACGAGTTAAAATAAATTAAAATAAATTAAAATAAATTAAAATAAATTAAAATAAATTAAAATAAATAATATATATGACAGTAAGATTGCAATACAGATTTAACGGTGTCAATATTGACAACGCAGATAAAAAAAAAGTTATAGTTACCTTGGAAGCATCCACAGGATTAGGTGGGAATGCCAAACTTCAAAAAGAAGGTAGTGCTAATGCTTTAACAGGCAGAAATGATGCTAATAATGCTGATGGAGCCGCTGATGATATTAGGTTTAGTAGAAACGCCTGAGCGACAGGTGGTCGAACAGCAGATAGCCGTGTGGCAGCCGCAGGATTAGGCACTATTGAAATTAATTGTTCGAGTGAATTAGAGGCTAGGAAAATTGCTTCTTTGATAAGCCTTAAAGATGCAGTAAAAGCCGAAGATACAGCAGGAGGTGCAGGAGGTGCAGCAAGACCAGAGGCTCAAGCATGGTTTAGTGGACTTATTTATAATGAAGACACGGTATTTGACCAATCAAAACCAGAAACATGAATGAATATAACAGATGGAGCAGCAGCTAATGACAATTTGGTATTAAATTCCGCTAGTTTTACCAACAATAAAATTTTAGAAAATCTTCACATTGATAATGTTACATGGGTGCCTGGTAATGAGGCTGGTAGCATCGCTATTGGGGCTGACCCTGCTCATGGTAAATTTTCAGACTATGCTACTGCTCTCTTGGCCTTAGAGGATAAGTTGTGAGCCTTAGAACAACATTATATTAAGAATGATGCCGATGGTGGAGGTGATATTACTCGTGATGCGAGCAGCGACATTACTTTTTTAGAAAAATATACAAACACGGCGAATGCCAATGAAAATAAAGTTTATACTGCTGGCACTTATTACCAAGAACAAGTTGACCAATGAATGCGAAGATTAAGAGAATGAAAAATTTGAAATAAACTAGGATTTACAACAGTTAATGATGTATTGCGGGCTAATGCGAATGGTTATATTATTGCTTTACGTAATGGTGCGACAGGTGTAAATGGTTCCAATTGATTAATAAATGGCTTTGTTCCCGGAGCCAATAATATTAAATTAGTGGAGGCAAATGATAATAGTGAAAGCACTGGTGAATTGAAAAAAGTATTTGATGTTATAAAAAAGGATAGCAATAACAATCCTACCTACAAAGGATTTCCGATTTTTATTCGCAAAGAACAAGTGAACCTAGCAAATGATAACACTGCTGATGATGAACAAAAAAACATAAGAGAATTTGGTGAGGGTGCGACTGGTGCTAATGGTAGAATATGTGGTGATGTTTCAGATAATTGTCTTCGAGGAAAAATTGAAACTTTTCGACAAATATTTACTGATGAAAGTGAAGTAGATAGTAAAGATTGTCGTGGTTTTCAACCAGAGGATAATCTTACCTACACTGCTGCTGCTGGTGCTACTGCCGCAATTGCTAATTTTAATATTGGTGGTAGAAATTACAATATAATTGATAACGCTAAAGATGTAGAAGTTGCCGAACTTGACAATGATGGTAATATTGTTGCTGGAAGTAATAAAAAAGATAAAAAATACAGTGATATCACTAAAAAATGTTTTGAAATACTAGATGCGGATGATATTGATGCAGTGGTTAATATCGCTTTCTTAGAAAATGATTTTGACGAAACAAATGATAGTCCTGATCAATTATTGGAAATGTATTATTATGTTGTCAGGTCAGAACAGGCAAGAGTAGTTAAATATAGTGGCAATGCTAATAAAGTTAACAGAGAAAGAATTGATAAATGTTATGGAATAGCCAAGGGTCTTACCGATATATTAAAAGAAACTCCGACTACTGAAACCGAATGAAGGGCATGAGAAAAAAGAGTGAAAGATTACATTAAAGATAAAGTAGGAAGTAGTGGTGATGAAAAAACCCTTGGGGAACATTGAGATAGAAGTTCCACATGATTGGATGAAACTTGAATTAATAAAAAGAAACCAACTCAAACTCCTCCTATTCCAAACGGCAAAACATTCAATGATACTAATAAAGCCGATTTAGAAAAAAAAGTAAAAGACACTACTTTGACAGATGATGAGAAAAAAGTTTACAAAGCATTTAAAGCAGAAACTAATAATGATATTAAAAATGATGACGTTTACTCAGTCTTAAATACTCTGATTGGCAAGTTAAAAGGAGAAATTGATGAGCCAGAAGCAGAATTAGAAACTGCTTACTCCAAAAAAGGCGATACTGAGGCTGCCAAAATTGCCTGGAAATTTGTTAACGACCATGCGAAGGACAATAATAATAAAGGTTGAGCAGACCGAGTATTAGATAAAGCCAAAGCCGACTTGGAAACTGCATTGACGAGTGCCAAAACAGCCATGAAAGATGAAAGTGGGGCAGCGGATAAAATCTTGGCAGATGTTAAAGGAATTAAATTAGCCACTGATATTAAAACAGTGTTCGAAGACTGTAAAAAGGCTTATGGTACCCTTACAAGCCTCGAAAAGAGTGGTCTAAAAAGCAAGTTAGAAGATCATAAAACAAAAAGATCTTCTGCTTGGGGTAAAGTTAATAAATACGAGCCAGGAGGAAAAAAATACGCCGATGAAGCTTTTGTAAAAGTTGATGAAGGTCAGGAACAAGACCAAGCAACTTTCGATAACTATGCCAAAATGGAAAGTGAAAAGAAAGTGCGAGAAGAAGCAGAAAAAGCAGGACAAAAAGATGAAACACTTGTCAAGCGAGGTCAGATTGCTGCACACTTCAAAAATTCTGATAAAGACAAAGAAAAGAAGTTATTAGAAATAGCTGATAAGGTTGGTAAAACTTCTAAATATAGTGATAGTAAAGATAAAATTGAACAAAGTATTACTGAGATTAAAGCACATATTGAGTTGTTAGACAAAATTATCAAGGCTAAGGGTAGTGAAACTTCCGATGAGGCTAGAATTAGAAAAGCACTAGAAGGATTTGCTGATAAAGATAATAAAACATGGGGAAAAACTACTACTAAATCTTTCTTAGAAAATTTGAAAACTGCATTAGAAACACGAAAATCAGAATTAGAATCTAAGCAAAAAGAATACAAAAAAAATGATGGTAATAATACAAACGGCGACCCTAAGCCATGGTGGAAAACAACAGGAGGAATAATTGGAATTATTGTAGGTATAGTATTAGTGCTTGGATTGATTGCTTACTTCATTAAAACTAACAGCAGTGAAGAAGGTGAAGGTAGTGATGAGGAATAATCATTAAATACTTTCTTTAAAAGTTGATAAAATAAAAAAAGTTAGTTGAAATTTCTTAGGAGGGCAATAGAAATGTTGTCCTCCTTTTCTCTATTTCTTATAAATAAAAATGACTTCCCCGCTTGCCACTAATAAAAAAGAAGAAATAATTAATCTCATTAACCAAGTATTAGGGGCGGAAGATAAGATAGATAGAAATATTTTCTATCAAGAAATAGAGAAAAATATTAATCCTGACCTTTCCACTGAGGAAATATTTAAAGTAGTTTTATTAACTGCTACCAGTTTGTTGGAAAAAGACCCTATTTATGATAAGTTAGCCAGCCATTTCTTACTCCAAAAAACTTACTGGGAAGTATTCGCAGAGACTTTGCCAAACCAAAGTACTTATCAACAATTATTCATTGATAACATTAAATTATTGGTAGAAAAAGACATTTTGGATAAACGCTTATTGGAATTTGACTTGGAAAAATTAAGCCAAGCATTAACCTCTGAGCGGGATAAACTGTTTAATTATCTGGGGTTGGAAACTTTGACTGGTCGTTATCTGCTTCGTCGTGATAAAACTCTTTACGAAGCCCCGCAATTTTTTTGAATGCGGGTTGCTATGGGCTTGGCGATAAATGAGCCGAATAAGAATGAAAAAGCGGTTAAGTTTTATCGTCTTATTTCTGATTTACGTTTTGTGCCAAGCACCCCCACTCTTTTTCATGCGGGACTGGTACGGGCTCAATTAAGTTCCTGTTTTTTAACGACGGTGGAGGACGACCTTAACCACATTTTTAAATCCTTAGGTGACAAGGCTAATTTATTAAAATATTCAGGAGGAGTAGCAACCGACTGGACCAATTTACGGGCTCTTGGCTCGCCGATTGAAAGTATTGCCACCGAAAGCACTGGTTTAATTCCTTTCCTGAAATTGGCTAATGATACTACAGGAGCCATTAACCGCTCGGGAAGGAGGCGAGGTGCAAGCGTGGCTTATTTAGAAGTCTGACACTTGGAAATTGAGGACTTTTTAGATTTACGCCGTAATGTGGGCGATGAAAGAAGAAGAACCCACGAATTAAATCTGGCGGCTTGAATACCTGACTTATTTATGAAAAGAGTGAAAGAAAAAGGAAGTTGAACCCTTTTTTCTCCCTCTGAAACACCCGATCTACATCACCTTTATGGAAAAAAGTTTGAGGAAAGATATATTTATTACGAACAGGAAGCAGAAAAAGGAAATCTTAAATTGACCCAAAAAATCTCCGCGGCTAGTTTATGGCGAAAATTACTTACTCGTCTTTTTGAAACAGGCTATCCTTGAATTACTTTTAAAGATAGTTGTAATCTTCGTTCTCCTCAGGACCATTGCGGAGTAGTTCACTGCTCTAATCTTTGTACGGAAATTACACTTAACACTTCGGCTCAAGAAACAGCAGTTTGTAATCTTGGCTCAATCAATTTGGCTCGCCATATTAGTGAAGGAAAATTAGATGACAATTTGTTCCAAGAAACTATTACTACTGCTATCCGCATGCTTGATAATGTTATTGACCTTAATTATTATCCAACCAAAGAAGCAGAATATTCTAATTTTCAGCATCGGCCAATTGGTCTGGGAATGATGGGTTTTCAGGATGCTCTTTTTCAATTGAATATTAACTATAATTCGCCAGAAGCCTTGGAATTCACGGACCAGTTAACCGAAAAATTTTCTTATTCTGCCATTTCTGCTTCTTGCCAGTTAGCTCGCGAGAGAGGAACTTATTCCAGTTATCGGGGTTCAAAATGGGACCGCGGAATTTTCCCTCTGGACACTTTAAATTTATTGGAAAAAGAACGAGGTTTACCAATAAAAACTAATCGGCAAAGTAAACTAAATTGAGAGGTCTTAAAAGAACAAGTAAAAAAACACGGGATGCGAAATTCTAATACTATGGCAATTGCTCCCACGGCTACCATTGCTAATATTGCGGGTTGTTACCCTTGTATTGAGGCCATGTATAGTAATATTTACGTTAAATCTAATGTGGCTGGAGAGTTTACAATAGTTAACAAATATCTAGTGGCTGACTTAAAAGAACTTGGCTTATGAAATCAGGAAATCCTTGACCAAATTAAATATTATGAAGGAAGTATTCAAAATATACCAGTTATTCCTCAACATTTAAAAGAAAAATATCGGGGAGTTTTTGAAATTGACCCTTTGTGAATGATTGAAATTGCTGCCGTGCGAAGTAAATGAATTGACCAGAGTGTTAGTCATAATGTTTTTATGAAGGGGATTTCGGGTCAGAAACTCAATGATATTTATTTTGCAGCTTGGGAAAAAGGTTTAAAAACTACCTATTATTTACGGACTTTAGGAGCCAGTCGAATTGAAAGTTCTACTTTGGATGCGGCCAAATTTGGATTTACGCAAAAACGAAGTAATCAAGAATGTTTATTAAATAGTGATTGCGAGAGTTGTCAGTAGTTTTGTTAGTTTTACAATACTTTACTAATAAAAATAAAGTGTAGTTGTTTCTTAAAAAATATCTAATTCAATGGAATTCAAGAAAGGTTGGCCAAACTGTTCTTTTCAATATTCCTCGTGTTCGTTAGTAATTTGAATATATTCTTCGGAGTCAAGACAAAAATTTGGACAAGTATAACAAAGATGATGACGGTATTTATTAGGTTCTAGTCGGAGAGTGATCAAAAGATGTTGATCGATTAAAGAAACATTAGGCAAACAATTGGGTAATTTCTTGATCTTATATTTTAAAGTAAACCATTTATCACGCAAAAATTTATTTTTCGTTTTAGTAGTTGGATTTTTTCTAGTAGTGATAACAAATAATTTTATAATTAACTTGTCATTTTTTTCTGTTCTAAAACTAGTCACTAAATAATATCTATTCCCTCTAAGATCGATATCATTCTCTTCATCAGTATAGTCTAAATTAATTCTGATAATTTGATTTTCAGAGATTGGTTTAAATCTATTTTTCCGACGGCGCTTTTTCTTTTTAGCCACTTTTTATAATCCTACCTTTTTTACCCATTGGGAGGCATATTTTTGGTAATAACTAATTCATTTCTGACTACGAGGCATTTCTTTAATTCCATTGCTTTCTTGATTTCAAACTTCACTTCAAGCCGGATCAGCATGAACAAATTCTTCTAATTCTTCATTATGACAATTATGAAAGTAATGAAAAATTTTATCCAGAAAGTTTTTTACTGAAGAAGAAAGACGACTATTTTTATCATTGGGTTGCTTAACTAAAAAATGAAATTGCCGATAAACTTCATAAACTATTCCTCCGTGTTCAAAAGCCATAAGTGGGTCAGAAAACAAATATTCTCCTTCCTTGGCACAATAAAGGATTTGCGAAATATGTAATAATTTGTTTAGACGAAAGTTACCAATGGTAGGAATAGCAATACCACCTATTTTTGGCATTTTTCCGGTTACAAAATACTTACGATTAGGGTCACAACTAAGAAAATACTTTGCTATTTGTAGAGCAGTAACTTCCTGTTTTTTATTTACTATCATATTTTTTTAGGGATTAATATATAATTTTACACTAAACCAAATCCTTTTGCCTCAATTTCTAACAACCTAACCATTAAAATAATATATAAATATATTATATAGCATAATGTTTTAATTCAAAAGCTTATTTGGTCTTTTAAAAACTTGTCCCAACGAACAAAAATGTATTGATTATTTGGAAAAAGTTATCTGAAAAGGAAAGATGCCAACTTCTCCTTTTGACCCAACTTCCAAGGTCTATAAGTGTGATAATAATCAATATCGTTGTAAAAATACAGGTAAATACTTCAATGTCAAGTCTACAACAATATTCAGAAACTCCAAAATACCTTTAAAAACTTGATTTTATGCTTTATATAAACTTGCTATTAGTAAGAAGGGCATTTCTTCTTATCAATTAGCCAAAGATACTGGCATTACCCAAAAGAGTGCTTGGTTTGTATTACAAAGATTACGATATTCTTTCCAAAGTCCTATTTTTGAAACTATGTTAGAAAATAGTGTGGAAATTGATGAAACCTTTATGGGTGGTAAAAATAAAAACCGACATTGAGATAAGAAAGTCCCTAATTCCCAAGGTAGAAGTTGAAAAGATAAAGTTCCTGTGTTAGGAATAATAGAAAGAAATGGAAACCTAATTACCCAAGTGATTAATAACACTCAGCAGCAGACTATTGAGCCAATAATCAAAGCAAAGGTTAAAGATGGCTCTAATGTCTACACGGATGAGTGATTTGCTTACAAAGATTTATACAAATGATTTGACCACCAAATAGTTAATCATCGAATTAAGCAATATGTTAATGGGAAAGTTTCTGTCAACTCGATAGAAAGTGCTTGGGCTTGCCTAAAAAGAAGTATTTATGGTATTTATCACCAAGTAAGTAAAGAACATTTACCTAAATATGTCAATGAATTTACTTTTAGGTTTAATACTCGAAAGAAAAAAACCCAAGAAACATTTGATTTAGGGCTTTTATCAGCCGTAGGTAAAAGTTTGAATTATAGGGAACTGATTGGTTAAGAGTATTGCCAATTACTTGGGTGACTGTTCTACCCATGCTGTCATTATTTCCCACTTGTCCCATAATTCTTGCTCTTGTTTTTCTACCTCTATTTTCGTTTCTTCTTTCCCCGCCACCCTACCTAATTTAAAATCCTTATGGGATATTTTGCCTTTTCTTATTTCATTCAACTCTCATTGATTTCTTGTTTGAATATTAGTTATCCCCTCACTATTGTTTTCTAATTCCTTAATTCGACTATCAAGCAAAAGTGCAGAATTTGTTACTAATTCAGGATGTTGAACCAATTTTCAAACCCTATGGTCATCTTGAAATCTTCCTATTTTTTGTTTAAAAATCGTGCCATCGCACCTGAAATCCTTTATAGTTTCCAAAGGGAGATTTTTTAAACCTGTCTTTATCAAATTGTTACCACTAATATCTAAATATTCTAAACCTTTACAATTTTCTAACGATTTGAGAGAACCTCCGAAACCAGGAGCATAACTTCTAAATGAACCATTTCTTTCAATTCCTATATTTAACCTCTTTAATTTAGTTAAAGGAGTAAATATACTCAAATCTAAACTGTCACTAAGAGGAGTGTTAATATCAATACTTTCCAAAGTATTACTTAAACCTGTTAAACTTTTAAATTGACCATAAATTTTCAATTCCTTTAAACCAACAAAAGCAGATAAATCTAAATCACTATAAAAATCATTACCAAGATATAAAGAACTAACACTTGATTTACTTGTACTTTTATACTCTTCATCTAAATAATCAGCAGTAATGTGATTTTGATAGCATTGTCAACAAAGTTCAGTATCATCTCATGAAAATCTTTTGAATGTCTTGTTTATGTTACATTTGATACATTTTTTTGCCATATTAATTTTATTTTAAGTTAATTAACAACACTGGTTTTCTATATACTTATTTTAGTGTTTTCTCTTTTTTTGCTCCATCAGAAGTAAACAATTAATCCAATAACTAGCAATAAAACTATGCTACCACCAATAATTCAAGGAGTTCAATTGGTAGGTTTTGTCTCTCTCTCTCTCTCTCTCTCTCTCTCTCTCTCTATGTTGTTTACTTTTTTCCTTGGAAATAATTTCTTGACTTTGCTGGCAACAAATTCTATCACTTGGTTGGTCTAACGAATTATTGCATGTTTGGCAGTTATTGCCTCTGAATACTTCATAGAAGTTATATTTGTTATCTAAACCATCATATCATCCTGCTTTTACTTGGTCGTCTCACTTATCAGTATCTTTTCATTTTAAAGTAGTCCAATCACCAGTAGTCATTCACATGTCTTTTCCTGTGTGGGGATTTTTTAAATCGTGTTTATAAGACTGATGCCTTTCAATACTGCAATTCTTACCCCGATATTCCTTTTCAAATAAAGGAATACAATATTTACAAAATCATTTATGTTTACTTATATTCTCATCATACCTAACTTCTTGGGGAGTGTTATTTGTTGCTTTATAATAAAAAGGAGATAATTTAAAGTCAAATCCACTCATATTTTTTGTTTCTTCAACATAGAGAAATTGACTATTACACTTATGACAATTTTGATTGCTTTCTACCATATAAAATAGTTTTATATATATTAGTTCAAAAATAATTAGAAAAGTAAGTGCTAATTAGTCTAGTGCTAAAATATATAAACTCCTAAAATTATATAATAAGTATGACAAGAAAATTAATTCACTGTCCAAAATGTGGTGAAAACTCTTTTATCAATCTAGAAATCAAAAACGAGACAAGAAATTTAAAGAAGAGGGACTTTGACAAACTTTTAAGAGCAGTAGCCAGTGTTCCCCCACCTAAAAGTTGGAAAGAAGTTGGAAAGAAGGATTAATTAGTGTAAAGTGGTATATTAATCCCTTTTTTTATTATCTTTTACTTTATTTTATTTTTATATATATTTGTATTGTTCTACGACTGTTCAATGATCTTATATATATTATATTTTAGTAATTTCTGACCCTCTTTATTAATATTAATAAAGAACTAGTTGATATAAAACTAGTTTAGGACTGTTAGAGGACTTAGGCAAGACTAGACTAAAGAAAAAAGAAAAAGAAAAGAAATTAAGGCTTAGGCAAAAGAAAAGTCAATGAGATAAATATTGCCAACAATACCATATAAATATTACGAATAAAATTAGTTAACTTAGTAAAATGAGTGGCTTTATAAATATTTTCCTTTCTTTCCTGAGCGGGGGAAAAACTATCTTCTTCGCCAAAGAAAAAAGAACAAATTATAATGGCTATTCCCAAAATTCAAAGGAGTATTTTTAATATTAACATAAAACTTATTAAATTATTTTAAGGAAGTTAAAAATAGTTAAGGCTTTCGATTTATAAAATAAGGTTATAGATTAGAAAAAAAATAGTTTAATGGCAAAAGGCATTATTGAAATCAGAAAATTAAAAAAGTCCTATCGGGGCAAAACTGTGCTAAAAAATATTAGTTTTTCCGTCCAAAAAGGCAGCATTCATGGATTTATTGGTCCAAATGGGGCAGGCAAGACCACTACTTTAAATTGTTTAATGAGCGGAGTGAAACCAAATAGTGGTGAAATTTACTTAGAAGGGCGAAAAGTTGGGGAGAATGAGTTGGTTAATAAAAAAATCGGTTTTATGACTGAACAAGCCAAATTTACCGAAGATTTAAAAGTGGAAGACTTTATTCATTTAGCCGGACAGTTGCGGAACCTTCCCTCAAAAAAAGTAGAATCCCGTTTGCGACAATCAGACTTAAATAATCACCACTTTAAAAAATGCGGAGAATTATCAACTGGTTGAAAAAAGATTTTACTTTATTTTGTTTCCGTAATGCATGACCCGGATATTTTGGTGCTGGATGAGCCAACTTCTGGCTTAGACCCCTCTTATCGAGGCATTTTATTAAGGCAATTAGAACAGGTGCGAAAGCGAGGTGGAACCGTTTTAATTTCCAGCCATATTTTATCCGATTTACAAAAATTAGTGGACTCGGCAACTTTAATTGATAAAGGTAAAATAGTTTATACCGGCAAAAAACCGGCTGATATTGAAGAAATGTATAATAAATTGGTCCTTCACGATAAAATTAAAGAAAAAAGCGGACAAACTTGAATTTAATGTTTTATGAATATTCGACACTCCTGAAATTATTTCTGAAAAAAAGTTTCTAAAAAATGAACTACCTGAACAGTCTTGTTTTTACACTTGGCTATCATTGTTTCTTTTTTACCATCATTATCCTTAGCACAGGAGAAAGCAAGTGATTTCTCGGCACGCAAAAAGTAGAAATGAACGAAACTGTGGGAGGAAGGATAGAAGGTTGCGTTAAATGAATTAACCCAAAAATTGGCAGCGCTAACGATTTTTTTTCAGTTGTCTTCCCTAATTTAATTTTTTTACCTATTTTATTGTGAACTTATGTTTTTAGTCCAATTTCCTGGATATTTTGAGGACAGTTTGATGATATAGGGGAAAAAACCCAAACTGACGGCACTGATTTGTTTTTTCTTTCCACCGAAATACCAACCAGTCGTAAACAGATTTTTTGGCGAAAAGTGGCCTTTTTAACTAGTTTTTTTCTAGTCTTACATTTAATTTTCTTTGCTTTACCTCTTTCTTTTTTATTATGGAAGGCCAATTATTTTAGTAATTTTACTGGATTGCAGACTTTTCTTTTCTTGGCTTGGAATTTTCTAATTACTCCTCTTTTTTTCTTGACTCCTTTAGTAGTTTTCTTGTTCTCGTTGGCCTCCTTAAACTCGGTCTGATATACTATTTTGAAATGGTTTGGCCGCTTGTCTATCATTTTCATTATGCTGGTGGGATTTGCCGTTCTTCAAACTCTTCAATATGGGGGAGGAATCGGAGAAAAAATACTCCAATGAGGGAGAGATTTTTCTAACTGATTAAGTCAAAATTACCTTTTAACTACTTTAACCATTATGGGAGTAGTTATTTGCTTAGCAGCATTTACTTTATCCTTGGCTTATAAAGATTTCCAGAAAAAGGATTTACAATAAATAAGATTTGGTTTTTGTGAGGGGGAAAAGTGATAAAAAACTTTACTCTTATTTAATTACTATTGCCTATGATGGCAGTGATTTTGCTGGTTGGGCCACCCAGCCCAATAAATTTACCGTCCAGGGGTGTATTGAAACCACTTTAAGCAAAGTTTTTTCAAAAAAAATTAATATTTTAGCAGCCAGCCGAACTGATAAAGGAGTTCATGCCCGCGATCAAAAGTTTACTTTGCGGATTGATTTAGATTTTTCTGAGAAAAAGTTATTCATTTTATTAAAAAAAGTTCTTGGTAAATATATCTTGGTTAAGAAGATTAAGAAGATTAAGGACAGTTTTCATCCTATCCATCAAGTTATCAGCAAAGAATATCGTTATTTTATTAATGCTGGCAAACTTAATATTTTTCAAAAAAAGTATCGTTGAGAGTATAATTTGCCCCTTGAAGTTAAAAAACTGAATCATATTCTCCAAATTTTTCAAGGAAAACATAATTTTTTTAATTATTCTTACTGTCGTTGGCAAGAGCGAGAAAGAGTAAATACTGAACGGGAAATTATTTCCCTAAAAAGTTGAAAAAGAAAAAATATTGTTATCATTAGCATTATTGCCAAAGGTTTTTTGCGCTACCAAATTAGAGCGATAATTAGTGAAGTAATTAATTGTTATGAGGGAAAGCAGAATATTAAAGATCTACAAGCCAAGTTAACTAATTTTGCGAAAAAAAATTATAAGTATAAAAATATTGCTCCTGCCAGTGGTTTATATTTGTGAAAAGTTAATTATTAGGAATAGACATTTTGCTAAAAATTAAGAGTTAGTTAGTTTTTTCTTTAATGTCTTCTTAGTATTTACCATGCTTTTTAAGTTTTAATTTGGTTGAGTAAGGATTGCGATAATGAATCTTTACAAAACATTTTTTATCACCTTTTTGGAATTCGCCAATTTTACCTATAATTTCAGGTTGCCACGGAATATAAACAGAAACACTAATAACTTGTTCTTCAAGATAAACAATAAAAAGAGTGGTTTTTTGGTTAACTTTTTCTCCTTCTTGGACTTCACATTGGAGTATTTTTTCCAATGGCATCGGATTTTTTCGGTCAACTTGAATATCTATTAATACTTGTAATCCTTCTTGATTAGTAATTTGAATTGCGTAATTAGGATAGATTTTACTAATGACTCCTTGAAGAGGACTTTTGATTTTTCAACCCTTTAAATCGCAAAAATAGTAGGCTTTTCCGACTAATGATTTTTCATTCCTTTTGTGAATTCGGCATTTGACTGGTGGAGCAAGTTCCACCGACCAAGCCCCAATTAGCCAAAGAAAAAATTTTTTTAATTTCGTCCAATCCACCCGCAACTTCATATGAAAGATTTTAATTTAATTTTTCTTTCATCTGCTTAAAGAACTCGGGTTTTTTTTACTTTAAACAAATCTTTTACTATCTCTTCTAATTCATTAGGTTTCTTATTCCTTAAACTTCATAAACCCGCCCGTAGTATTTCACTTTTGGAAGGATAAACATTTTTTTTATTTAATTCACTTTTTAACTTTTCCATTAATTTTGCCTCTTCATTAGATAAAGTGATAGAAGTCCGAGCAGTTGCTAAGTGAGAACCAACAATACTAGTGGTTTTTTTAGCAACTCGTTTAGTTTTTTGTCAGGTAGAACTTTGCCGAACTTTATCAATCTGCTTTTTTCCCTTTTTGGCCCCTTGCTTAGTTTTTTGGTAGCCTTTTTTGGTGCTTTGTTTTATTTTATTAGTACCCTTTTTAGTTTTTTCTTTTAATGAATTATTTTTTTTCATATTATTCTTTAAATTATTTTGGATATGTATATTTTATATAAATGAAACCGTTATTAATCTTATTTCTGAACTTTGCTTGATTATTTTTAAATGTATATATTTTTCTTTTTGTCAAAATTGAGGGTTTTTTTCCGGTCATTCAATAACGTTTAAATTGCCGGTAGTTAACTCTTTGAAAATTTCTAAATTATCAGTATCATTCAAACGAAAAAAATCAAAATGGTTTAAATAATAATTATTTTTTATCTTGTATCTTTGGAGAATATTAAAGGTGGGGGAAGTTACTTTTTCTTTAATTCCCAGATTTTTGGCTATTAATTGGGTTAAGGTAGTTTTACCGGTCCCTAATTCACCCTGTAAAATTAAATAAGTGTTAGGTTGAAGATAAGGTAAAAGGGATTTAGCAAACTTTTCTAGGTCAGTGAGATTGTTTATTTTTACTTTAACTGATGGCATTATTAATTTTTTAAGCCCTATAAATTTTTTATTTTTTTTGTGATTATCATTTTGCCGATATAGCCATTTTTTTTGATAAGAATAGTTTATTAATTATTTACTAACTTTTTTAATTCTGTTTCTAACTGGTTTTTTTCTTTACGGACTTGGGATGATTTTCTTTCTAATTCTTTTAATTTTTGTTCATCAACCCATTCTTTAAATCACCTTTCTTCGATAAAGTTAGGATTAAGTTTTTTTCGTAATTTTAGGTGCTCTTTCCAAAAAATTTCGGCAGTTTGCTGGGATAAAGTGTTAATGGTGCCAATTCGATAAACTGATTTTTCTCCTAGTAGTTGTCGCACATAATTGTGGGCTACCTTTTGATATTCGCCAGAAAAGTTAAGGTCAATGTCGGGCGTTTTTTCTCCTTCTCAGCCAAAAAAGGTTTCGAACGGCAAATTATGCCCCTCCATGATTAGCAAGGAGGAACAATTGGGACAATTTTCTTTTTCCTGATAATCATAACAGCAATATATTCTATCAGTGGTCTCATAACGCTCTACATAACGACATTTTTGGCAAAATTTATAAAAAGGCAAAGGATTTAAATCAGTAATTCCGCATAAGTAGGCAATAAAGGAAGAGCCAATTGAACCCCGCGAGCCAACCAAAGAACCATCTTGATGAGTTTTTTGCACTATTTTATAGGCCAGTCAATAAATAAAGACATAGCGTCCTTTGATAATTTGCCACTCTTTTTCTATTCTCTCTTTGACAAAATCCGGTCAGTGATTGCCAAAAATTTCCTGGGCTCGCTGGGTATAGGCCAAAATTAAATCATTTTCTTCTTTTCGGCTGCTTCCAGTTGCTGAGTAGTTAAGAGGTGGTTGTTTAATATTGACTTTCCCCACTTTATTTACTATTACTTGCGGATATTTAAAAATAAGGTTTTCAATCAGTTGTTTATCATTGAGAAAAAGCCAGTGGTTAATCATTTCTTCTAAGGCGAGTAAGTGTTGTGGAGGAAGATGGGAAAAGCGGTCTTCCTTGTCATCCAGGGTGGCTTGGTTGTAGAGATAATGACGACTGCCATTCATCCCTTCATTAGCTACAATAATCTCTTTCAGGAGTCTTTCTTTGCTTTGGCAATAGTAGACCTGGTGGGAAGCAACCGCCGGAATTTTTAATTCTTCAACTGTTCTAATGATTTTTTTAGTCATTTCTTTTAATTCAGACTCTCCAATTTGCCCGTTTAATCATAAATGGCGAAAAGTTTGGGGACTATTTACTTCTATATAATCGTAAAAACAAAGTTTTTTTCTTTTTTTCTCTTCAAAGTTGAAGGAACTAAAGAGATAAAAGACTTCTCCTTCTCTGCCGCCCGCTGCCCCAATTAACAATCCTCGTCGATATTTTATTAAATCCGAACGGAAAACAGAGGGCTTTTTGAATAATCGTTCGGTATGAGAAAGGGTTATTAAACGGTAAAGATTGTGCAATCCTTCCTGATTAGCCGCTAAAACTTTTACTTTATAGCCTCGATTAGGAAAAAAGCCGTCTTTGATTAATTTTTTAACTTCCCCCCACTGGCTAATTTTATTTTCTTTTAAAATTTTCAATAATTTCTCTAACAATTCGGCTAATAATTTGCTATCGTCGAGGGCTCGGTGGGTTTGAACAACTTTTCCTCTTCCGGGAACGTGGCTCAATTTTTCTAAACTATAAGACTTTCTTTCCGGAAACAATATCCAAGACAAAGGTAAAGTATCAAGAACAGGGTGGGGCAATTCTTTCCCAAAATGTTCTTTTCAGACTTTATTGAGGAAGCCATAGTCAAATTTGCCCGCATTATGGGCTACTAAAACGCAGTTTTCTCATTCCCTTTGTAAAGTTGACAAAATTTCCTTAATTTTTGGAGCCTTTTTTAATTCTTGTGGGTCAATGCTCGTGTACCAAGTGGCTAGAATTTCGGCTGGGATTTCCTTTTCTGGGCAGATTAAATATTCGCCTTCCCGAATAATTTCTCCCTGGTGGTAAATCACATAACCTATTTCAATAATTTCATTGTATTCTGAAAAAAATCCCGTGGTCTCCAAATCGAAAACACAATAAGTTAGTTCATTTACCTTTTTTTCCAAAATTTCCGGCGAGTGATTAAAAAGATAAGGAGGAAGTTCATCCTCTAGCATTTCCATTTCACAGCCATAAATGATTTTCAAATCGTTGCTTTGGTGGTTGCTAAATTCAGGAAAGGATTGAACATTATAATGGTCAGTTACAGCCAAAGCCGCATAATTTTTTTGTTGAGCACTCATTACGTAATCGGCTGGGCTACTTATGCCATCCAAAGTGCTAAATTTAGTATGAACTCCCAACTCAAGCAATTTTCTTTCCTTTCATTCTTGTAGTAAAGAAGTTTTATTTAGGTTTTTTTTGTTATTTACTGACGGACTGTTTGACAAGTTAAAACTACTTTTTTTATCCTTTTTATTTGTTACATTGTTTCCTAAATCATTTTTAGCAATATTTTTTTCTTTTGGCTGCGGAGCAAAACGAATGTCCGGCAAGCCTAATTTCTCTAGTATTTTTTTCAAACTAATTAGTTTTGGTTTCCAGCGATTGAGAGTTGTTGGGTCAGAAAAAGGTAAATAAACAATATTTCGACGCCAAGTAAAACTTTCTAATAATTCTTTTTGTTCGCAAAAGAAAACTAAATCTCTTTTATCTTTCCATAGAAAAGGAGTAGCGCAAATAAAAGAAAAGTATTCTTTAATCCTATTTTTGTCAACTGCCACAGTCTCTCGAATTACTACCCGATAATCAAGATAATCAAAAAAGTAATTCAATTTATTATAAATTGCGTATAATAACTTGTCAATTGTTTCTGCTGTCAGCAAGCGAGGAGTAATAATTTCTAAACAATTAGGAACCAAGAAGTTAATTTCTAATCCCTTTAAGTCATTAATATCACCTCCTTTTGCTATTTCAAGTTCTTTGAGAAGTTTAGGGGTCATTAGGGGAAGGGGATGGGCAGGTTATAATATAGATTTTTACAATTTTACAATCATTGATGAAAGGTCGATTTTGCTACAAAATACCCACTAGAAATTTTAATAAGACCTTCCTAAATAAACTCTATTTTGGGCTGCTGATTGGCAAAAAAGACATTGTAGGGGTTCAGCGAATTTTTTTTCTGAAGCAACACACCTAATGCTGTATGAAGGAACCTTTTTTTTTATTTTTATCTCGCAATCTAAGTTATTACAAAAAGGAACCAAAAATAAACCTTTTACTCCTTCTTTTATTTTCTTTTCTAATTCAGGAAAATTATCTACTGAAAAAATATGATTATCACGAAAATCGACACTTTTTTGGTAAAGATTTTTTTTGAATTCCTCCTTTTCTTTTTCAATAACCCGAAGAATTTTTCCTGCTCTCTCTCCTCTTTTAAACGAATTAACTACTTTTTCTTTTTTTAACTCTTTTTTAACTCCTGGGTTATCCTCAATTTTACTCAATTCCTCCACATATTTTTCAAAAGCAAAAATATACTTTTTCTCAACTTTACTTTCCTCCAAATTAACGGTAATCTTTCTTTCTACATTATCTCTTCTTACCAGAGTGATTTCATTTTTTTCTAGTTCTTCTTTTCCTAATATAATTTTGAAAGGACAGCCTTCTTTATCGACTTGTAAAATATTGAGGTTAACTTGTTTGTTTTTATTATATAATTGACAACGATAATGAGGACTTAATGAAGCATAAATTTCTTGATAATAATTAACTAATTCTTGACTTTCTCCAATCAGAATAATAGCGATTTGGACGGGTGCGATATCAAAAGGTAAAATTAACCCTCAATTGTCAGCATGAGTTTTAGTAATGGCTCCAATTGATCGAGTTGAAGTGCCCCAGGAAGTTGAAAAAGGGTATTGGGTTTGGTTGTCTTTATTCTGAAACTTAACATTCATTAGGCGGCAAAAATTATCGCCAAAATAATGACTAGTAGCAAACTGTAAGCATTGGCCGTCTGGTAATAAACATTCTACGGTGTAAGTTTCTAGGGCTCCGGCGAACCTTTCTCCTTCGGTCTTTTTACCAACAATTACTCCGAGACAAAGAGTGTTTTCAGCGTAATCCTGATAATCAGTCAGAATATTTAAAGCGAATTGTTGTGCTTCTTGCTCGCTGGCATGAATAGTGTGACCCTCTTGTCAAAGAAACTCAGTATTGCGAAAAAAGGGACTAGTATTTTTTTCGGCTCGAAAGACCGAGCACCATTGATTATATAAAAGAGGTAATTGCCGATAACTGTGGAGGATTTGTCGATATCAATCATAAAACATTACTTCGCTGGTGGGACGCAAAACTAATGGGGTTTCGGTTTTTTTTTCACCAATTCTTTCTACATAGTAACATTCTGGACTAAACCCAGCAATGTGTTTTTTTTCTTTTTCGAGTAAATCCAGCGGGATAAGAGTAGGCAGAAGAACATTTTGAACCCTATGAACGGCAAATTTTTTATCCAAAACATTCTGAATGTTTTTTCACAAAGCATGGCCGCGAGGAGGCAAAATGAAACTTCCTTTGGTCGGCCCATAAAAAAATAACCCTCCCTCAGTTAATAATTTACTATATTTGTCTTCTTTTTCCATGGTTAAGGTTTATTAAATTTCTTCCTCTTTTTCTTTAGTGGGAGGAGTTGGTTTGGGCGAGCGACTAAAGTACACAAGTTTTGTTTCCTTAATTCGTTTTTTCATCTCTTTTTCTAATTCTGCTTCGTAATCCTGACTACTCGGAATAATTTCTTGGATATCTTTTCCACTTTTGGCAGCCAGACAATCCCCCACAAACTTTTCTAAATCCCGCAAAGTAAATCCAGTGTTAACCTGTCCTGCTGGTAGTGTAAAACTACCAAATTTTATTTCTTTCGAATATTTGGTCCTTATTTCCTTAGTAATTCGTCGAACCTCGGACCAAAAATTATCCGGTCATTTTATTATTACCTTTTCATTGTTTCTTTCTTTCGACCATTTATCTTTATTATCAACAAACTTATAACCATGTTCTCCTTTCATTTCCTTTTCCAAATAATCCATTAATTTATCCATTTCCTC